>APFE031648044.1:0-10092 GCA_000404065.3 Pinus taeda
CCCCTTGTTTGTGGGACAAGGGACCCACCTTTGCGCAACGATTTGAATGTTAAGTCTACGAAGGCATACATACTCTACCCCCTCTGGTTTTGAACCTGCGACCTCTTAGAAGGAAACACATGGTCTTAAGCATGATGATATTGGTCCAATAGTTGGTAGTCAAGATAGTTAAAAAATTTGATGTTACACATAACACATTTGTATTTTTCAAACATATTTGTTGATAAAAAAAATTGTGAAACATTGATTTTTTTTTTTTAAGTATTTTAAATGATAGAGAAAAAATAATTATATTATAGAGAATTTTTTTTTTGATTAAATGTTAAATTGACAACTAAATCTTAAAATATTCATCAAAATGTGTTACACCTTCATATTGGATATTAATCAAAATTGATTATATCTTATATTGTAGTTGTGTTCCACTCCATTTTATTTGTTTTGGTTTTCTGTATAATAATAATAATATTAATGAAGTAATTATCCCACTAAGATAGTGGTATATAGATGGTCAAGTGCTTTAAGAATGGTCTTTCACCAAAATAAGTATGATTAATGGCTAGTTGAAATGAAATATAATTTTTAATAAATTTTACTCACCACCAATATAATTTACATATTGCAAGCTTGTTTTGTGTTTCATATAATATAGATATAAGTTATATCTATATGCCATTTATGAACTTAATAAGTTGAGTTAAACTTTAATATATTGAATTAACATTTCTATATTTCATTTCTTGTAAAGTTGTTTGAGGATAAATCCATTATAAATAAGGAATACTTGATTATTTCATTTATAAAGTTAAATTAAAATTGTTACACTAAATTCATTCTTAATTTTAATATTCTGTTCATAATAATATAATAAAAAACTAACATGACACAAAAAAATTAATAATAATCCTTTATGAATTAGTAATTTTTTTTTGTTGATTTGACCTACACTCGATTTGAACCTTCATTTCATGGGATTAAGTAATACGATATAGCATGAAAATCACCAATTGAGATGTCCCATGTGGATTAACTAAAATAAAACTTAAGATGAAATTAGGGTTATCAACATAATTTGAAATTTCAAACTTATTTGAGATACCACCAATAAAAATTTATGAAATCAATAGTCTAAACCAAATAAAGTAAAAGTAAATAACAATTTCAAAGATGTAACCAAGATAAAAATATATTAAAAAGATCAAATGAAAAATATGATTTAGTTAATTTATTCAACTACAATGAGACACAACAATGAGACACAACACTGAAGTCACAATTCAAATGTTTCTCAAATCGAACACACCCTTCACTTTAAAAAATTACAAGATAACCATAGGTTGTGTTAACATATTATTTACAAGAGACTTTACTAATACGATGTCCATAAAAAATAAAGATCATGTAACTAATGAAACTAAACACATGGAAAGGCCACTTAACTATTATGTTTCTTGTTGTCATGTTTGTATTATTATTATAATAATAATATTAATAATATCTATTTTTAAGGTCACAACCAAGCAAGCTAGACACCATATTGGTGTATCAAAGACCCCGTTGTTTGTGGGACAAGGGACCCACCTCCGCGTACCTATTTCAGTGCTAAGTCTACTAAGGCATACATACTCTACCCCCCTCTCTTTTTGAACCTGTGACTTCTTAGGAGGAAACACATGCTCTTAACCATTAGGCCCACTCACACTATATACCCACATACTCATACAATGAGTACTTCCCATCCACTGAATGAGAATAATAATATTGTATGTAATCTTCATAAATACAACCCTAAAACCAACATGGATCAGGAGTTTGACCAATGAGTTCCAGCCTTAGACCGATCTCTGTATCCAATCCACGAGCATGAAAAACCCCAATGGACAACCTATCCCTATAACTGTTTTTCAATGCTTCAGGTTCTGCACTCTTGTATCTCCCATTTGCGATAACGTAAAAGACTAGCTACATAACATGAGTAAAATGTTTCATTAAAGATAGTATATCAAGGTGATTAACGTATAAGGATCATAATTTACCTCTATTAAATTTCTGATGTTAATAACCAAAGCATAAGGAATTACTTTCAAGACCATTCATCATCCTTGCGGATATTTAATCCGACTACTTCCTCATCTTGAGTTAAGAGAGTAAAGTTAGTCATGTCTACGTGTGGGCTTAATTTAAAAACAAGATATAGTTGGGGGCACAAGGATTATAATTTATCCCCGTCTTTCGGTATGGATTTTCGAACTTCTTATCAAAAAAGTCTCCAAATCTAATGTCTCGATAATTAAAATCAACAACTTTCCATCAATGATGTCTCGATGATGTTCTAATTTCAGTATTGTATGTATCCATGATTTCTGCGTAAAGGCCCATAATACATTTACTAGAACGTAGCAAGCCCCCGATTGTACTCCATAGGTCACAAACACAAGACCGTTGTGTAAACTACCAGTAGGCTTAACTTGGGTTGTATGGTTTCATTATCTGAATTAGTATGAGTAGTGTCAAGATTGTAATTTGTCATATTTAGAATCGGAGAGAAGTGAAAATTTATATCCAAAGCAAATTACACATTTTCTATATGTATTGATTATGAAATGGACATGTCTGATGCATTGTAGGCTAGATGAGAAAGATAAGAATTCTTCATTCTAGGGTTTATTATTTGAAAAAAATAAATTGAATATTGCAAAAAAATGTTATCTAATAATTTTATATTTATAAATTTTATAAGAACAATATATATTTGTGATAAAGCTTTTTCGTTAAATTAAAATGGCAAGTGTTACTACCTAAAATCAACAGGTTCAACTAGCCAAAGATTTAAATCTCAATAGCTATAAGAAGTCTTATCAAAGCCAACTATTCACCCAAGTCACCCCAATCAATATTTTGTCATTCAGGCACAATGAATGGCTTTCTGTATCCCTAAAGATATCACATAATTTTGTTTCTCCTCCAAAGGAAGCTAGAAAAATGCCCTTCCATCTCTCCTAACAGCATCAAGTAATGTATTTAATAAGTAATGCATTTAGGATATTATGATTAACAACCTACAAAAACACCTATAAACATGAAAATATGTAAATTTTTCTTTTTCCAAAACTATACACGATGACTATATAGTAGAAAATGATCCAGTTATACCTAGAATAAACCCCATTCTTCAAGAGTCTATACGAGTTTTTTGGTTTCTACTATCAACAATTTTCACATAGAAACCTCCTTTAGTTAGCACATCCGTCACCTTAGATTTGGCCTCAAATCATGAGGTTGAAGCTAAGGCATCAACAATCATGTACAGATGGAATTCCATTTTTTTTGTATGTAGAGTTCATGAGAGATGGTACAGTTGATTGATGAGACTAAGATAGATGACCTTAAGGCTGAGATAAGACATCAATTTATTTTTTTCCAAATCAAGTGTTATATTTGTTTTTATTATATAAAAAATATTTTATTTATTTTTAAAGTAATATATGTTTGTAAATATGTCAAAACTAAACTAAATAGTAAAGTTTAAATTGTAAATTATGGATTTCTAGAGTCCTGTCTAAGCAAGGACTGATAAAAGGGTCATTGAGTCCACATTCTCTTTGTATTTTTCCAAAATTTGGCATGCAATTCTATTGGATCTCTACTCTTGTAGATTTATAGGTTACTTATGATTATATTGGTTTAGATTCTTATTTTTTCCCTCTATAGGGCTTAGGCCCTTTTCTTTTAACATTTTTAAATTGGTGTATTTATATAGAAACATAAAATACAATTATAACAATAAATTGACTAAAATTTCTTATAAAGTGATATGCTAGATTATTTTTATTTTCTATACTTGCTGTTAAGATGGGAGAGTAGACCCTTATTGACAACAAAATTGTTGAGAGCTTTACATTAATTAAATAATGTTACACATATGAATACAATGATCTTTGTCTCATTATAGAGAAATTAATCTTGAACGCATAATCATTCAATTAAGTATATATCTCGACCACACATCAATCTATGAAGCATCTAGTCTATACTTATAGTTAAGATGGGAGAGTAGACACTTATTGACACACAAAATTGTTGAGAGCTTTACATTAATTAAATAATGTTACACATATAAATACAATGACCTTTGTCTCATAATACAGAAACTAATCCTGGACACATAATCATTAAATTAAGTATATATCTAGACCACACATCAATATATGAAGCATCTAGTTGGAGAGAATCTCTCAAACAGAGGATGCCTCAACAACTTCATAAACAATAAGAACAAACTCCTATTCATAGAGACTAGAACTCTACCAATAATGACCAAAGAACTTAATAACAAAATGTGATCACATTTTGCATAATACAAATAGGAGTTACATACTTTATTTTATAAAATATATTATAAAAAAATGTAATTTGATAAATAAATGCATTGAAAAAACAAATAAAAACACTTAAATGTTACTAAAAAATACCTAAATGACATGATTATTTCTTAATGTACATTTAATTTTATTAATTCACAATGATTTGAATTTGAATTTATATAAAAAACTAAATTATATTTTAAAATTTCATTTATCTTTAACGTAAAAATACTTAGCATACTACTATAATGGAACCAAGTTAGGAGATCTATCCAGATTTAATATTCTTATCAACAATTAATAAAAAAAAAAAGATTTGGGTTTAAATCAATCGAGGCTAGTTTCAAATTACATGCATTGTATGTGACTTTCTCTTTGTCATTATAATTGTTAACCTAAATGCTCCATTTACCGAAACCTAAAAAAATTCAAATGAATCTTTTGTGAAACTAGACTATTATATGCTTGTTTCATTAGCCATTTCCCTTCCATAAAATATATGCAATTACCAAAACCTAAAATGGCACGAATGAATCTTTTGTGAAACTAGGATATTACTCGAAGTTCAAGTAAAAGCCTCCATATGTATGTTTGTTTCATTATCCATTTTCTATGCATAAAATATATGTGTATGCTTGTTTCATTATAAAATATATGCAATGTTCTAGTAGATATGAGGGTGCATTGATTGGTATTGTGCGAGTTATGAACTCAATTATTTATTTTGAAAACCTACTTTTATTTAAAAGTGTACACAAGGTAATGTTGCAATGTTTTGACATATATTTTAATCATTATGACATAGCTTTAGATATTGGGCGAGCAAGTGATTGCGTTCTTCCTTCCCTGGTGAATTCCCATGATTCAAAATTATGAGGCGCATTGACATTTAATTTTTTTTGGGGACACTTAATTTTTTTTGGAAGACATTTCATCCATTTGAAAGAGACGAAGTAGCACACTGATGGCTGGATTACTCCATTTTGAATAAAGTTCATAAATAAAATCAATATAAATAAGTACATGAAAATGCATTAAAAAAAATATGAAAATGCATCAAAAATAAGATGGTAAAAACTTTTGCAAGAGTTATTTTTTTTAACACATTTCAATTAAAATATAATAATATTTTGTTCCCACGATGACAAGTGCCATTTCTTTTTATAAGAAAATATGACATGAAACCTTTTTCCAACCTTTTTCCACTGATATGTTTTTCCCGTGGAATCATATATATAGTTCAAAGTAAGGAAAGAAAATGCATCATCAATTTTTTAAGAGCTTTTACAGGAATAGATTCAAATAAAACATAATAATATTGTTTGTAAGTGATTTTAATTAATATTAAATAAAGTTTTATGAAGTTTGTTAAGTATATATATGAAGAAAACAGTTTAAAAAATATGAGATTTTATTCGTTAAATATAAATAAAATTAAATAAAAAAATATTCAATTCAATAGAGAAAAATATATGAATTTTTATTAATATGAATACATAATTAAATAAGTGATGGGCCTTTTTTTGAAAAAAAAAATTAACACAATACATTTTATTTTTTTTTGCCCCCCCCGCCCCCCAAAAAACTCTACCATTTCTACCCATACTTGTTTTATTTTTTTCCCTAAAAAACTCTACCATTTCTATTCATACTTGTTTTATTTACTTTAAATATAGGGATACTTGCATTTGCTTCATGTCTTGTCTTTGTGTATATAAATGAATAATTAAGGGGATGAATAAATAATTTAGGTGTGTAGAGGTTTGAATAAGAACATATTTTATATATGTGTGACTAAATAGAGAGTATTTCAGAAAATTTTACATGATCAAGTCAACAAGATTTTACTCATAAACTTATGGACTTTTGATAAACATTAAAAATTTATGGAGTCTATCTATTGGTGAGATTAAGTGGCACATTGATAGGTTGATTGATCATTTTGACTACATTCAATCCTTCAATCATCCAAGTGGCAACCTTATAGTATTTTTCCTATCAAATCTATGAGAATGGTTGCACCCATCAGTTCGGTTATACTATGGTTCAGATTCAAAACACAAGTTGCACTAACAATTGTGACTCGGTAATGAAACTCAATTGCCTACAGAAGTTTAGAGTAGTTATCAACCGCAAAAACTATTTATACGAAACTTTTTATTCACTAATGGGAAGGATCATACAAGATTCCAACGCTAGACAATTATCTCATATCAGTTACAGATGGATATGCTCGCTTCTAATGATTATAGGAGAGATGTACCAAATGATCTCACACACGTCAAGCTCAAAAATCTAGAATCCAACTGAACTATCTCTGATCCGTAGATCTTAGGCGCAAAAATGGAATGAAATGTCAATCGAATTTAATATTGTTTGTAACCATTTACTATGTTTACTTTTGGGGCAATTGGCCTAGATAGTTTTACTCTGTTTTGGTATTTTTGGCTTATAACGCCCTATAAAAATGGAGGGCATAACCTAAACAAAACGTTGTTACTTCAATTTGATCAATTGAAATAGTATCTATTGTGCTAGGTGATTGGTGGAGTTCTCCATTTTTAATTGTAGCATTCCCTCTGGTATCTTTTGTTGAGTTAGTTTTCATTTGAATTTTTTTCAGTAGTTAGTTTTTATAAGGAACTAACTAGGCATGTAGTTGGGCTTACTCAAGGCATGGTAAGGTGGCAAATCCCATTACGTTCTTTCTATTGGTTTTTAGAGTTTCTAGTATGTCCAAATTATACTTCTTGAATCTTTCTATTGGTTGTTAGAGTTTCTAGTATGTCCAAATCATATTTCTTAATCCGACTATTTGTGGTATTGTTGAGTCATATTGTTGAGTTGGATTCATTTGACTATTGAATGGTTTGTTTTATTAGTTTGATTAGTTGTAGTATTCATATTATTATCTCATTTGTATATCATTGATTGCCTCAGTAAGGGAGGATTGTTGTCACTTGATAATTTAGTTCTTGGCTTATGTGTGATTGTATATGGTGTAGACATTATATTAATTTTCCTTTTGTCTATTGATTTATGTATATTTAAAAAAAGGGTTGGGTTAATTTTACTTTAAAAATGGGGATTGAAAACATTCTGCTACTAAATTGAAAATATTAAAATATTTTATAACAATTCAATAATTTAAAGAGTTATTTTGTAAGATAATTGAAGAGTCATTAGATAAAATCTATTTTTTACTACTATTAAAATAACCAACTTTTGTGCATCTAGGATAAGCCATATATTAAAGAGAGCGTTGTTCTTTGTGTATATTGCTCTGACATGCTCATAAATTTAGTTCCTTGGTCGATAATTAAGCAAAATGTGTATGAATATTAATTTATCAACAAAAACACTTGTCAATGATAAAATATGTGAATCCAGATTAATTTATTAATCAAATGCAATTACATATATACAAGAAGTGTTGTCTCAAGATAGGCACGCTATCTTGGACACACAATCTGTTGTTTGAGAGATTATCTCAAACACGCACCAATCTAGGAAATAGATCCTAACTACTAGGAACAGACTCCTTTACTTAGAAAGAATCACAATTGAGACAAGTAGGAATTAGATATTCCAACACTCCCCTTTAATGAGTACTTGTCTCCATATCAATCTGTAAAATGTAGTTGTGGTTAAATATAACAAAAAGAATATGTTGATGTCCATATAAAGTAGCAACCATCCACTGGAATGCATGGGTTCTAACCACAACAACCACCAGTCTTGTAGGATGTCCTTCACATACATGATTCTTACAACCATTATAACTGCACACCTATACTTGTAAATCCCCCTCTAATATCATCATGGGTTTTATCAGATTACCTGTAACCATGCTCTGGGTTCTATCGGATCAGCCTCAACCATGCCACCAAGGGCTCTCAACTACCAAGGCTAAACATAACCACCAAGGCTCAACTCAACCACAAAGGCATTCCATCCACTATGGGTCGCAAACTTGCCACTATGGCACTCTAGCCACTCTTGGATATAAACCTGCCACTAGGGCACTGCAAAGACCCAACTCAACCAGGCTGAGGGTTTTCTCAGCTAACCCTAAACCATGCCAATGGTAATCTTTGTCCCACTTCACTTTTACACGTGGTTTCTGGCTTACCACAAACTGACATTGCAAACACAAAGTGGTTTTTAGACTACCACGAATTGTATGGGTATACACATGCCTTACAAGGCTTACATTTCACAGTACAACTCTAGAGTTACCAGGTACACAGTTTACAAAGACCACTATAAAACACCCTAGACTTGCTTACTAATAAAATTTGACTCATAAAATAACATGCTAGTGAGTCTATTCCACAAACTCACACTAACTCAAACAAACTTTCACCTAGTTGTCCATCATCCTCCAATCTCTCATGTTGCTCATGCACTTCATCTTTTGATCAAATCCTAGGCATCTTTGCCTTTTCTTTCTATTTCTAATTTAATTGTCTTGGATTTACCTGCATGATTTGTTAAAGTAGCTAAATCTAACAAGAGCACTGCATTGAGTTAGCTAAACTCAATGCTTATAATTCCAAAACATTTGTAAATACCACATTAATTTGCTTCTCATTGGAGGTTTTTCTTTTAAATATGAAATTCTAACAAATTTCACTTTTACACTGAGTTAATCAGGCTTAATGCGTTTACCTTCCCAAACTCCAATTCTCTCAAGTTAACCCAAAGAGAAAGAAGAAGGCAGTAAACCTCTAGTTGCATGAGCAACACACTATCTAGAGTTCTATTACTGGATCCTGTGGCAATAGCTAAACCATATGGGCTGACGTCGATACATAGAACCCAACTTGTATACCTAGACATAGCACAGATGAGGATCTTGTTGTCAACATCATAGATATGAATATGTTTGTCATCTGAAGCAAAGAATATGATCCAAGAATTAGTGGGAGAAAAAATAAGGGATCTCACCGACATGTAATGTCTACCATGAAGTAGTATCCCACAGCTTCACAAAGGCACTACCCCCTCCAACTACATCCAAAATATCCCCCTTGGGATGGAACCGCATGTTCTAGGCTTTTTGAAAAGATAGTTACAAGCTGCCTTTTGGTAATGAATTCATAGCCATCCTTCACCATATTAGGTCAAGATCATGTTTCTGTAGAAATTTAGTAACTTTATCAGCTCTGAAGGGTATGAGAACCTTATCATCTCAACCCCTTCCTTCAATCCTTAATCTAGATATAACCAAAGAAGATCACACAGTAGACCTTGATTTGGCACATCTAAAGGTCACGGAATATCATCCCTGATCTGCCTCAAGTCCTTCAAATTAGGGGATAGACCTCCATGCATACATAGATTTTTTTCATCTATAAGAGCAACAATGGGCAAACAGTTGAAACATTCTATGAAAGCCTTCCATATCTGAACATTGTACCGCCACTTATATTCATCATAGAACATTTTTGTTTGATGAAGCGCATTCATGGTTTCCCCTCAAGAGAAAGATGTTTTCAGGGAATTTTATTTTGTATGACAGAAGAAGGCATATTGTCTCTATGCTCTGCTTTCCACGATCTACATAATCCCCTAAAAACAAATATTTTGCTTGTGGTGGATAGCCACCATACTCAAACAGCCATAACAAGTCTGAATATTGACCATGTATATCATCGCAGATCTTTATAGGCGCCTCAAGCTCCAATAAATTCGGTTGATTGAGAAATATATCTTTTGAAACTTG
>APFE031648051.1:0-18006 GCA_000404065.3 Pinus taeda
GAGGCCTTTTGGGGTAAGTCCAAAAGCAAATCCATGAGGGCTTAGGCCCAAAGTGGACAATATCATACCATTGTAGAGATATGTGGTGTCTAGAGTCCTTACAAGTGGTATCAGATCCATGCCCCGAAGTTAGCCAAGTGGATGAATTCTCAGAATGTCGAACGAAGGTGGTGGGCCCCAGTAATATCACGATGGGATCTGTGGATGAGCTCGGTTAGATAGGCGGTGCACTCCGGATTCTTCATGGACGTGTCCTGGTCCCAACACGGTGAAGAGGAGTTGACCTGGGATAGAGCAAGCTCTCGAGGCAGGTGGTGTTCCATGTAAGGCATGTGCTTCCAACGCATTGGAGCGGAGAATCCTGGTTGGTAAAGAGTGGACGGATGAATAATCGTTTGAGGGGAGGATCGATGGTCCTTTGTTCAAGGGGAGGATTGTTGGGTATACGACCAAAGTCCCACATTGACTAGAAGTGGGGAGGATCATGGGTATATAAGGATGGAAAAATAACTCCATTGGTATGAGGCCTTTTGGGGTAAGTCCAAAAGCAAATCCATGAGGGCTTAGGCCCAAAGTGGACAATATAATACCATTGTAGAGATATGTGGTGTCCAGAGTCCTTACATGAAGTTCATGTAGCCAAAGCCATGGGAGAACCTAAGAATAAGGAAATGAAGGAATAAGTGAATAATATTTACTCATAAATAAGGTTCAATAACTGTCAAGTTCTTTATGAGTATTATTATTTCCTTTAGGTAATATGTAGAGCATCATAGAGAGAAGCATACAATAGTGGCATGTTTTGAATTGACATGATTAAGTTGCTTTGTAGATATCATCTAGATAGATAGATAGATAGACCATTTTTTCATAATGTGTATCCAAGAATTATCTAACACTATGTTAGAGGTTGTCATATTGATTAAAGTGGATCATCTTGATCCTAGAATAACCATCATATTGGAAGGTTCTTACGAGAAGCACTATGACAAGGAGAGTATGCATTCCATGTAATGTGGAAACAATATTGGTAAAGGGATGAAGGAATGCAATGGGTTAGGTTGAAAGGGTCACTTTAGGACAAATAGATAGATGATGGTAAGAAAGCATAAGAATGCTTGTTTTAAGTAAACTTTGGATAGGATTCATATGCATTGACTATTGAAGAAATTTGGTCATTGGATATGTGATGCTAGAAAAATAATAGGATTTGAATTACTTTAAGTTGTATAAATAATTTAATACTTTCTTTAGAATATAAACTAATATCCAATATAGTCTTCGAAAGAAAATTTGAACTTGGTAATGAATTTTGATACTTGGTGTTTGGACTTCAAAATGTCATACAAATATCACTCATTACCATACATTTTTCACCTATTCTTCCATTATATCACTCATTATTCACCACCATGTCACTTCATTTTCCCTAATGTTCACCATTAATGGGTCTCATTTATATCTTCCAAATATTATTTATTTTTAAGCATTTTTAAGAGAAATTCTTGATTAAATATTAGAAAATAATATATTTTACTTCATATATGGAAAGTGGATTGTTTTTGTGACATGTGTAGGTTCCAAGGAAGCTTCCAAGATACCTTTATGTGGCCTTGAATGATCAAATTCGAATTTGATAAGATAAGCCTCATGGAGAAAATCAAGGACAAAGGGATTTGATAAGATAAGCCTCATGGAGAAGATCATGGTCTCATGGAGAAAATCAAGGACAAAGGGATTTGATAAGATAAGCCTCATGGAGAAGATCATGATCTCATGGAGAAAATCAAGGACAAAGGGGGTTATGTGTCTAGATGGTTGAGAGATTTATGGAACTAAAGAGAGATTAATGGATGATCATTATGAATTTGTTACTCATCCCATTATATAAATAGGAGTACAATCTCCTCCATTTGTAATCTGAGAATCTTCATTTGTAATCTTAGAGTTCCATTTGTAATCTTAGAGTTGGTTTGTAATGGAGATTTTGAAATAAAGGATCATACTTCAATTTTGTTTCTATATTTGAGTCTACATTGAAGTGATGTGCTTGTGGAGTTATGGAGGGCCCCCATGGCTTCACTTGCATGCTTATTTACTTATTTTAGGTATAAGTTATTTTATGTTTTTGTTTGATTTCAGCTTTCAAGTTTTGTTAAATGTTCTAATATTGGAAGAATCTTATTTGAAAGTGTTCTTGTAAGAGAACCGTAAGATCTAGGTTTATTTCATTTCAGCTTTTAATTTCTTATTAGATGTTCTAATGTTGGAAGAGATATTGTAGAATATGTTCTTGTAAGAGAATCATAGATCTCAAACAATTGTTACATCTAAGTTTGATTAGTTATTGAAAGAGATCTTAATTAATATGTTCTTGTAAAGGGACTTTAAGATCTTGGACAAATTAGGAATCTTTCTAGATCTATATATTTTAGATAAGCACTTCTAAGTTTACCTTCCCGGGTTGACATTAAATTAAGCTCTAATTTCCATATGCATTTTAGACCCAACAAATCTAGCAGCATGATGTACATAGAGTTCTAGACACTCATGTAGATGTAGCATTTATGATAAGAACAAAAATGCATAAGTAGAAATATATTCTAGAATATAGGAGCATGGAAGAGATAGCTCAAGATCTTCATGTAGAAGAAGCATACCTAGCATAGACCTCATACACGATGAAAGAAAATTGATCATGATAAGAATCTTAAAAGACCTGCATCATCAAAAGAAATGAAACATTTGCAAGGCAAGGATCTTTAAGATCCTATGATGGAATCTTCAAAAGAAGGTTCATGGAACAAAGCAGATGTCTCATTGGAAATCCCATTCATGGGTTTCAAGAAAAGAATGATATGCAAGCAAGCTAAGATGAAGCAAGAAGGGCCACACCAAAGGATGATCAAAGGAGAATCAATATGAGGTATATATGCATCAAAGTTTAAGTCATGTTATCATTTGTATATTATTGAGTCATGTGTATATTTCTATAACATGATCAAGCATGAAAGAATCTCTTTCACCAAGAACATGCTCGAAGGCATGTGCTACAATGCAATGAAGGTTAACAAAAGAATATGCTCACATAAGGAACATAATATTGTTGACTAAGAAGCAAGAAGAAATGTTGACAAGTCCAAAAAGAAAGCAATGAAGGAATTCTCTCACAAGAAGCATTAGATGGTTTACCTATCTATCTGAGAAGAAGCAAATGAAGAAAGAGATCAAGCATGTGAAGAACACCATGGTCACAAAGAATCACTATCTAACAAAATGCCTTGAAAGATATCTCTCGAAAGAAGGCAAGACAACTCTGATAAAGGAAGAAAGGACCCTTGACACCTATGAAGGCCTTGGTGATACAAAAGGTGCAAATAACTACTCTATAAAGATGTCGTGATGAAGAAGCCATCCAACAAAAGAAAAAGAAATGTTGAAGAAATATCAAGATGAAGTCATGATGGGCTGCTAGGTCAAAGAATGTAATCTAGCAAGTATTATGAAGATTCCATAGGAGAGTATTCTAAAGCATGGACAAGATGACAAAGGAGTAGCCAAGATGACAAGAAAAAACGGATAGCCACTTTCCACAAAGCAATTACATGATAAACCAAGAAGGAAAGTGATTGAGGGATGGTGCCCTACCGAGAAGAAGTTCGAACAAAGACTTCATGACATCAAGAAAGGAAGGAGATCAAGCAACTGAAGAACCCACGACAAAGAAGTTGTTGATGAAGGAAAGAGTCCCCAGTTAAGAGGGATTCTAACAGATCCCTGATCAAGAGGGAATTTTGGATCAACCCTGATTACAAAGGAGTGACAATTGTGTTTTCCATTTCATGGGTCATGCACTAGACCAAGACTAATAGCCATAAGTCTAAATGAAGGCCATGAATGGAAATGTAGACACAAGTTATACACAACATTCTTGTCTTCATTCGAGAATAAAGAATGGAATTATTAGGTAATCATCTAGCATATGGTACTCTTTGAGGATGTGTAGGGCATCCAAGACAAGAGTAGGCAAGAGGACCAATATTCTTTGAGGGCTGGGAACCCAAGATAAGAATAGTCCTAGAAGGTCATACTTGGTGAACACCCAGGTGGGTATGTACCTTGAGAGACAATGATGAAGGTGTCTATAAATCATTGGTCTCGCCAGCATTGTAGCTCATGGTCTCGTAAAGAGATGGAGTTGTTAGTCAAGGCCTTGCACTATGACAATGCTGATGAGTATGATGCTATAATAGATGGATTGAAAATCCAGTTTCTCTTATGTGAATTCTTCAAGATTGATAATATTCAAACACCTTGTAATGTTGTATGAATACCTCCCTAGTT
Source organism: Pinus taeda (assembly GCA_000404065.3). Lineage (NCBI taxonomy): Eukaryota > Viridiplantae > Streptophyta > Pinopsida > Pinales > Pinaceae > Pinus > Pinus taeda. The sequence continues at coordinate 4,345 of APFE031648051.1, forward strand.
AAGAGGGAGTGTTGAAGGAAATGTAACTAGGTTCGGTCTTCATAAATGTACTTTGGATATTTGTATTTATTCAAGAAAAGAAATATTATTTTTATAATATATGTCAACGAGTTTCTTGCTCATTGAAATAGGTATAACATTATTTAAAGTGTTATAGGAAAGTCAAATAGTCAAAAGAAAAAGGTTAAGACCTTAAAGGCATGTTATACCTTGTATAAATATGTATTAAAGTCAAGAGAATACCTCCAAGCAAATTCAAGTCTCCTCCTAAGCTAAGGCATCATCATGGCACCATCAAGAAGCTCCTTCAAGCATGTTGCACCACCATGAAACTATCTGAAATCTACTCTTCCAGTCGGCTTGCAAAACAGCCAGCTAGTCAGCCTACATGTTGGCCTAGAGGAGGGACAGTCCTCTATATATAGAGGTTGTCCACTCCCTCATAAAGCAAACAATGCAAGCTCTAAAATAAGCGAAGAAGACAAGCCGAGAAAGAAGGTAAAGGAGCCTCTAGCGTAGTGAGGAAGGGAAGACAAAATCGAAGATTGGAAGGTTTTTCTTAGGGTCATATACAGCCACACGTGTGAAGGAATAAGGTCTATTTGTGGCTACAACAACAGTAATACTTTAGTTCAATCCTTATCAATGTTTGGGTTAAAAGTTGACGTCTATAAGGCCTCCCTCTAAGAGCGAAGGAGAATCCCTCACAATGAAGGAAGAAAGGACAAGATTGAAGTTGAAGGGACTGTTTTCTAGGGTAGAAAACAGTCACATGTGCGAGAATCAGATCCATTTATGCAGTCATAACAGCCCTACATTACATTCATCCAAGTTATTTGATTTGTGGATTGAAGAAAGGAACCATCATAAGAAGAAGGATCTCATCAATAGTATCTTCTCTGGAGCAAGAGCAACAAGGGTACTAACAAGTTTAAAGAAGAACGAAGTGTTAGAGGAAGGAGGACGAAGTGTTGGAAGAAGTGCCAAAGTATATGGTGCAGAAAGGAGTGAAGACTTGACTTGTGCTTGGACGATCTCCTTGTTAGGGGTCTAGGGTTTGGCATTAATCAATAGAAGCTTCAATAAGAGAAAACTTACAAAGGGTTTTCCTGTCAAGAGTGGAGAGGTTTTGGCCCTGTCAGAGAACCAACATCTTGTGTTCTTGTTTTTATGTTTTGATAGCAGTTTGATGAAGTACACACATATGCACTAATAAGAAGAAAGAAGAAGTATAAGCTAACAAGAAAAATAAAAAGACTCCACAAATCGTTATCAAGTAACAAAGAATCACACTACACTACTTTGCCCTAGATTCTTCAACAAATTTGTCTTCACAAGACACTCTCATTAAATACATAAGTGGATTACATAGTTATTTGAAACATACAATCCTTATGTTTAATCCCACCAATCTAGATGAAGTATGTGTTTAGGCAACTCATTTAGAAGCAAGAGGGAAGAGTGTTCCTCAAAAGACTAGCAAGAAGCCATTCAAATCTGGAGACAAAGGAAAGGGGAAGTTTAAAGGCAAAGGCAAAAAAAATGATATAGTCAAGAAAGAAGGAGACAAACTCGCATGAAAATATTGTTCAAAAGAAGGCCATGATGAAGACCATTGTTGGAAACTACATCCAAAAATGAGACCAAAGAAGTTTAACGACAAGGGGAAACAAAAGACTATTGCAACTGCTCAACAAGATCTAGGATTTGATTAAGGCGATGAGACCAAAATCACAGCCATGGGAATGAAAGGTAAAGCTTCTATTGCAAGTACTAGTTCATCTAGTAAGCCTATTGAGCCTCAAGGTGATAAAGAAAGAATTGAGATTTTCCATATTAGGGTCATTACAAAACATACCAAAGTTGATGCCTTATTTGATAGTGGATCCCAAGTTGACCTATTTTTGAAGCTATTGTCAAGAAAGTAAACTTAGAAACGACACCTCATCCTAAACCTTACCCTTTGGGTTGGGTATGTGACAATGCCAAATTGCAAATGACAAGAAAATCTAAACTTAAATTCACCATCACTACAAACTTTATTGATGAGGTAGAACTTGATGTTGTATCATTTGACATATGTGGAATTGTTTTAGGGAGTCCATACTTGTATGACCGAAAAGCCATATTCTATCGTCATGAGAACAAATATCATATTTTTAAAGATGGAATTGAGTATATTGTTAGAGAACATTGCGAGAAGATGAACTTGTCTCTTGTAAGTGGCGGTCAAATGAAAAGGCTTGTAAATGCTAGTAATAATTTTGTATTGTTGATGATCAAACCCAAAAATATTGTTGAATCTAAAACTTTCCAAGGATGTGATGAAAAACTCAAGTATGATTTGGTTGAAGTTGTTAACACATATGATAAGATGTTTCAGGAACCTGAAGGGTTGCCACCTAAAAGAGGAACCCAACATGAGATTCAATTGCAGCAAGATGCAACTCTTCCAAACATTGGCATGTACACAATGACAGTTTTGGAGAATACAGAAATCAAGAAGCAAATTCAAGCACTGCTTGACAAAGGGGTCATTCAACCATGTGCATCTCCTTGTGGGTCTCCTATTGTCTTGGTTCCAAATAAGGATGTTACATGGCACATGTGTGTGGATTCCAAAGCTTTGAACAAAATCACGGTAAAGAATCGCTATCCTCTCCCACGTATTGATAATTTGTTGGACCAATTGAAGGATGTTGCTTATTTCACTAAGTTAGATTTGAGAAGTGGTTATCATCATATCAAGATTATTGAAGGTGATATTTGGAAGACTGCTTTCAAGACAAAAAAAGGTTTGTTTGAATGGTTAGTTACATCATTTGGGCTTTGTAATGTAGAAATTAATGTGTAGATTCAATATTTCTCATGAAATTTGCTAAATCACAAGGCATGAAGCTACTCTACTAATCTGCGGAAGTTAATTAACCATTTAGAACGAGAATCATAGACATGTAAAAGGAAACATCACACATGCACTGAGATTTATCTAGGGGAAAGAAACTGCTCAAAACCCCTTACTATATGTACTGCATTAATCAAGGAATAGAGAAGAAATACATATGATTGCTCAAGCTTGAGCACACCCCACAAGTGTATAGTCTATCCCTCTGCCCGACTGACTGATTTTGGTAAACACTTAGCCAATTTCAAGCCCTCCAAGCTCCTAATTCCTTGCGTTGTTCTTCTGGGAATTAGGCCCCTATTAATTAGAAAATCCCCTCATCTAGATTGCACAATTCTTCTAGGTCCTTCCTCTAACTGCATGAACCATCTATACACATTGGAATATGCTACAACTGATACTACACTGCCTTTGAACTGTTGAAGAAAGTATAACTAGGTTCGGTCTTCATGACATTGTAATTATCATTTTTGTAAAATGAATTTATTATTCCTTGCTGCATGGGTTTCATGAGAAAGAGGTTTATTTATTTAGTGGCTCCCATTGAGAGGCTTAGGATGTCAAAGAGTCAATGGCATGCATAGAAAATTATAAACAACCCTCCAAGACAAGCACAACAAGAAGTATGCAATCAAAACGATGCAAAACACAGTCATGTCGACTAATTATGGAGAGGAAACAACTATAAATACCCCGCTGAGGTCACCACAGGAAACAAGAATCTCGAACAAGTCTAAAATCTCGAATGGGTACTGGAAGGTACAGATATCAGTGATGAAGTACAGGATCTCGGTGATGAAGGACAGTGACTCGACAATGAAGAACAATGTCTCAGTGCAAGTGATAAGTGTGTCTCAGGCTCCTTATAATCATAGTCTCAATACTAAAATGCAATCATAAAGGAAAGCACAGTCACAGTCTCAGTGAAGGAGATGACTTCAGGATCCCACAGTGACACACACAATCTCGGCATACTCATGATGATAAGACACTTTGTCTCAAAGGTGCAATCATGATCTTAACATAGATACTATCTCAATGAAGACACTGTCACAAGGTTATAATCTCAGCGAAAGGTGCAGCTGTTAGACAATCATGATATCGTTGGAGTTAGGGACAGACCTTAATCATATATACGGAAACCTCGTTGGTATGGTGAATATCTCGGTGAAGAAACAGTCATGGTGCAGCTATGATGATCTCAATAGTGAACAAAGGAAGAGGATTGGTGTCTTGGTCTTGGAGTGACCTAATCGATCAAGGGTCATGGTCTTGGTATTCGTCAATTGGAATCTCTATAAGAAGAATTTTGTGTGGGTTTTCCTCTCCAAGAGGGAGAGATTTTGGCCCTGGCAGGATGCCAACATTTAGTGTTCTTGACTCTTTGTTTTGGTATCTATTTGACGAACTAAAGAAGACACACTCTAATAACAATAAGTGAAGATTGGAATAAGAAGAAAAATTCAAAACACCTCACAAATAGTTATCATGCAAGAAGAATATAATTAACTCTAACTACCCTAGATTCTTCAACATGGTATCAGAGCTAAGGTGCTGAAGTCAAAGGAAGGGCGGCAAAAAGAAACATACAAGGATCAGTTTTCAAGAAGGGCATCAAAGAAAGTTGAAGGGCCTTAAAAAAATTAAAGGATCAGTCTACAATAGCAACCTACATCAACAAAGGTTTTTGTCTATACAATCTAGAAGATAGCCTACAACAACAAGAGATTTTATGTTTCACAAGTCATCATCAAAAGGCCACCAAAACCCTCATAAAAGATGTCTACAAAGAAATACCTCAAAATAAAGATCATATCATCTTGGAACAAGTTGACACCATGAAAATAGTCTTGATCTACACTACAAAAGAAGGCAAAGCATATTGAAGGCAAGAAGGCGTTGTCAGATCCAAGGTTATGAAATCAAGCAAGGATCATCTCCTTGCCCTAGAAGAAGACCATCTGAGTAAGCAGAAAATCATCCTCATCAAAAGGGAGCAACCTTTTCTATTGAAAGGCTTTCTCACTTAAAAGAAGATCATCTAAGAAGAAACCCTCATACATCTTCTTCATCAACATGATCTAGGTGAAGATTTCATCTTCACATGACAAGTAAGTATATTTTCATTTTATAATCAAGTTTGGTTAAATGATTTCATGATTACAAGGACATCTATAGGTTGAATGGGTCGTCAAGATTCCTTGCATGAAGAAGGAGGATAGTCATAATCCTCTAAGAAGTTGAAGTCATTAAAAGGCCTCCTCTGAATTTATGGAAAGGGATACTTATAAGATCCCCTCATATAGAAATATTGGATACATTCTGAATGTGCAATGAAGAAGGTCACATGAAGTTTGATCTACATGAAAGTAAAGGTATCAAAGGATATAGGATATCTTCATAAGGTATCATCTACAAGATTTAGGAAGGAAGATAACCATCATTGATCTATAATGCACTAACAAATAATCAAGGTAAAAAATATCCATGGGATAAGAAAGTTACCTCATTTCACAACTTATGGTCTCTATGCTAAATAGAGATAGATAAGTTGATGGTGGGAGTATTGAAGGTTAAAGGACTAAAACATGTGCATAAAGGAAAGGAAAGTTTGATCTTCAAGAAAGACAAAATAAGTATAGCTAAGATTCAATGCTATGGAAAGATTATAAAAAGAATCTCATATCACTGGAAAGATGGAAGAAGTTGAAGAAAGTGACCAAGGAAAGAGGGAGTAACAAATCTCTCCTATGAGCAATATGGTATCCCTCACAAAAGGGTCATATCATAAGCTTCTTCTATAAGATATGAAAATGATGATAAGATGCATCATGGCATCATGGAAGAATTAGAAACAAGAGCTTGTGACATCACCATGGGAATCATGAAGGACAAAATCCATGACAAACAAAACATGAAGGATATGGCTCTTGGGAACCTCATGAAAGAAAGGAAGAAATCATCGAGGACAAGGCTCATCATACATCAAGTCAAACAGTGAAACATCTTCCAAATGAGGATATGCAAGATCCTCAAGATTCTCTGATGAAATCCTCATTGGAGGGTTCACTAATCTATAGAGGAAACAAGTGTTTCAATAAGAACTCCAACTTATGGAATCCATGAGATGATGATATGATGACATGAAGCAAATCAAGGGATTGAAGATCTTTTCAATCAAGGAAGTTGTTGGAAGAAGCCTTGATGACCTGAAGGTAAAATAAGGTATGTATACTTGTGTTTAATACTATAATGGCATGTCATATGGTTGCAGGTAGCATGGATCATTGCTTCTATCTTAAGAAGCATGATCAAGAAGGATCTCCTCCTCTGAAAGGATGCATGAAGTCATAATTCACACTAATCAACGTAATATGTCATCATATGAAGTATGAGGTGGTTGACTACAATGAAGAAACTCTGATTGAAAGATACTAGGGATGGAATGTGTGAGGAAGGAAGGGATCGTGAGATATGCAACCATGATGAAGGCAATCAACATCCAAAAGACCAAGAAGATTTGACTAAGAAATCTCCTAGAAAGATATGAAGACTTTGATGAAAATCTGAAAAAGATGAATACCATTGACAATGGATATCTTTGGGAGATGTGTCAATATGTGTGCAGGATGTTAATACCTACAAGAGGAGGTCATGATGAAGATCCATCTCGTAAGGTATGATTTGATTTAATATGATGTTTTGATTTCTTGAATAATATATGGATAATGTAGGGCTACTCGAACAAGAGTTGTAAATACAAGTACAACTAGCATTCATGTGGTGGATGGAAGAAGCATGATGAGAAAGAAGTAGTCATATAACGAAGGTTCCAAATATGAAGAAGGCCACTTTCCATGAAGAAATGAATGACATGATGAAATAAGGAGAAAAGCGATCAATGATTGTTGCCCTACTAGGAAGAAGCTTAACTAAATTTCATGACATCAAGGAGAGAAGTTCATCAAGTAGATGAAGGACCCACGAATAAGTTGTTGGTGTATCAGAGAGTCTCAGTAGATATGAGGGAGCTCTTACAAGGCCTTTATCAAGAGGGAGCTTGGATTGCATCACCCCTTATTAAAAAGGAGTGACAATTGTGTTCTTCTATTTCATGTGTCATGCACTAGACTAGGACTAACAGTCGTAAGTCTAGGTGAAGGCCATGAAGAGAAATGTAAACACATGATATACTCCCTAGTTGAGAGGGAGAGATAGACACAACATTCTTGTCTTCACTTTGGAAGAAAGAATGGAGGATTGGGTAATTATCTAGCATCTGATGTTCTTTGAGGATGTGTAGGGCATCCAAGACAAGAGTAGGCAAGAGGATTGATTTTCTTTGAGGGTTGGGAACCCAAGATAAGAATAGTCCTAGAAGGTCATACTCAATGAACACCCAGGTGGGTATGTACCTTGAGAGACAATGATGAAGGTGTCTATAGTCATTGGTCTCGCCAACGTTGTGCTCTGATCTAATGAGAGATAGAGTTGTCAGTCAAGGCCTTGTTCTGGAAATAATGTTGGTTACTATGATAATATACAAATGGGTTACCAATCTGATTCTTCTTATGAGAAATTCTTCAGATTGACAATGACCAGGTAGTATCATGAATACCCCCTTAGTTAAGAGGGAGCATTAAAGAAAGTATAACTAGGTTCGGTCTTCACGACATTGTAATTATGATTTTTGTAAAATGAATTTATTATTCCTTGCTGCATGGGTTTCATGAGGAAGAGGTTTATTTATTTAGTGGCTCCCATTTAGAGCCTTAGGATGTCAAAGAGTCAATGTCATGTATAGAAAAGTCTAAATAGCCCTCCAAGACAAGCACAAGAAGAAGTCTGCAATCAAAACGATACAAAACACAGTCATGTCGGCCTGCGAATAAATTAAATAAGCTACAGAAGTCATGTCAGCTTGCAAATAGAGACACAAAATTTCACATTTTCATGTCGGCTAATTATGGAGAGGAAACAACTATAAATACCCCACTGAGGTCACCACAGGAAACAAGAATCTCGGACAAGTCTGAAATATCAGATGGGTACAGGAAGGTACAGATCTCGGTGATGAAGTACATGATCTCGGTGATGAAGGATAGTGACTCATAAATGAAGAACAATTTCTTGGTGCAAGTGATAAGTGTGTCTCAGCCTCCTTATAACCACAATATCAATACTGAAACATAGCCATAAAGGAAAACACATTCACAGTCTCGGTGAAGGAGATGACTTCAGGATCCCATAGTGGCACACACAGTCTTGGCATAATCATGATGAGAAGACATTTTGTATCAAAGGTGCAGTCATGATCTTAGCATAGATATGGTCTCAATGTAGACACAGTCACGAGGCTATAATCTCAGCTAAAGGTGCAGCTATGATACAGTCATGATCTCGTTGGAGTTAGGGACAGATCTCAATCGTATATATGGAAACCCTATTGGTATGGTGAATATATCGGTGAATATCTCGATGAAGAAGCAATCATGGTGTAGATATGATGATCTCAATAATGAACAAAGGAATAGGATTGGTGTCTTGGGCTTGGAGTGGCCTAATCGGTCAAGGGTCATGGTCTTGGTATTCGTCAACTAGAATCTCTATAAGAACAATTTTGTGCAGGTTTTCCTCTCCAAGAGGGAGAGATTTTGGCCCTGGAGGGATGCCAACATCTTGTGTTCTTGTCTCTTTGTTTTGGTAGCTATTTGATGAACTAAAGAAGACACACTCTAATAATAATAAGTGAAGATTTGAATAAGAAGAAAAATTGAAAACACCTCACAAATAGTTATCATGCAAGAAGAATCTAATTAACTCTAACTGCCCTAGATTCTTCAACATGAATCTCCATCTCAACTCGGTAACTCGAATTCTCTACATTTAGGTTGATTGATTCGTTATCTGGATGATCACTAAGTGTGGTTGAAGTTCCACTTCCACAACTTGACCTTCCACTAGTTCCTCCAACAGTTAGAACTAGTTTAACTCTCCATAACTCAATTTAACTAAATTAAATTGCCATAACTAAAATTAACTCAACTAAAATTCATGTCCTTAACTTGAATTAATTGAGCTACACTACTATACTTTAGGAATCAACTCAAGTAAATTGAACTTTAAATAATTAACTTGAATATAATGTTCTTAACTGAGTGACAAATGTTATGCCACCTCAATTGACTCCACCAAGTTGTCTGCTGATGTGGAAATTTCAATTTTCTCAATTTTAATTAAGGTAAAAATCAAAATTGAGACTTTCTTGCTGCATTTTCAACATGTAATGCACCTACAACATTCATGAGATTTATGAATGATGTGTTGAGACCATTATTTTATGACTTTTTCATAGTCTACTTAGATGATATTCTGATTTTCAGTAAGAATCGTGAAGAGCATGTTAAGCAAGTTTTAGATGTCTTAAAGAAAGAGAAATTGTATTTGAAGATGTCTAAGTGTGAATTTGGGAAAACCTCCTTAGTTTATTTGGGTCATATTGTTGGAGGGGATAAATTAAATATTGATCCCTCAAAGGTTGAAGTCATTGTGAATTGGCCTAAACCTAATAATGTAACAAAGGTTAAGAGATTTTTGGGAATAAACCAATATTGGAGAAAGTTTATTGCTAACTTTTCATCTATTGCAACTCCACTACATGCTTTGACAAGTGTGAAATAGGTCTTTCAGTGGGGAGGCAAGTAGTAAAAAGTCTTTGATACATTGAAAGAGAAAATCAGTACAACACTAGTCCTTGCACTTCTAGATCTTGAGCAACCATTTGATATTCAAACTGATGCAAGTGATTATGCCATGGGAGCCGTTTTGATGCAGCATGGTAAGCCTATTTATTATCATTATGAAACCTTTACAAACGCAGTAATTAACTATCCAACTTATGATAAAGAGTTGTATGCTTTAATACAAAGCATGAAGAAATGGAAGCATTATTTGATGGGTAAAGAAACGCTTATTCATATTGACCATCAACCTTTGCAATATTTACAATCACAAACCTAGCTACAACAAACAAGACATTTCAGATGGATGGGATTTCTACAACAATTCCATTTGGTAATCTGGTACAAGAAAGGTATATACAAAAAAGTTGATGATATTGTGTCAAGGCTTATTGTTCATGCATCTGTCATTCTTAAGCATAACGCAATCATGCATGAAAGTTATATTGAACAGTATGATCAAGATGACGATTTTAAAGATGTTTATGCAACTTTGTGTCAAGGCAATCATGTTGGAGAGTTGGATTATCATGTTCATGAAAAGTTGTTGTATCATCTTGGTAAGTTGTGTATTCCATAGGGCGAAAGAGTCAACATCATAAGGGAAGCTCATACTTCTCTTATTGTTGGCCACTTTGGTGTAGGAAAAACAGTTGCACAGTTATAGAGGTATTGTTATTGGCCTTGTATGAATGAAAGTGTGACAATATATGTAAGAGGATGTTCTATGTGTGCTACTAGCAAGCCTAGCAATAGAAAGTTGGGTTTGAATACTCCACTTCTAATTTCTTCTCGTCCTTGGGAAAGTATTTCTATGGATTTTGTAGGAGGACTACCAATGTCAAAGAAATGTCATGATTTTCTTTTTGTTGTTGTGGATCGTTTCAGCAAAATGTGTGTGTTGATGCCATGTAAGAAATAGGGTACAATTGAACAAACCACAAAAATGTTCTTCCAAAATGTATGGGTACACTTTGGGTTTCCCACTTCTATTATTTCTAATCGAGATTCCCAATATGTCCAGAAATTTTGGTCAAGTTTATAGGAACTCATGGACACCAAGTTAAAGAAGAGCACAATATTTCATCCACAAATTGATGGCCAGACAAAAGTGATGAACAGAATAGTAGCCCATCTCCTTCTTGGATATTGCAGCAAGCATCCTAAGCTTTGGGATGAACACTTACATTACATCCAGCATGCCTATAACAAAGCCAAACATTCTTTGACTTAGACATCTCCATTCGAAGCATGTTTACGATATTTACCAAAATCTCCCTTAGATTTTGTCTTTGGGAAAGATGTTGTGGTGGATGGACACGACGATATAGATAAGGCCAAGCGCTTCATTGAACATATTCAGTTGGTGCATCAGATGGTACAAGAACAGTTGGAAAAGAGTCAAGCCAATTATAAGGTGAGACATGATAAGCATTGTGTTGACCACAACTTCCAGGTGGGAGATCAATTTTGGCTTTATATTAGCAAGGAAAGCTTCCAGGGTGAAGGTAAAAATCTCAATCCAATCAGATTTGGTCCTTTTAAAATCTTGGAGAAGATTGGTAATAATGTCTTCTAATTAGATTTACCACCATACATGAAAATTTTATGTTGTTGTAAATGTAGAAAACTTGAGATTATATGAGCCTCCTATCATTGAAGATCAAGGAGAGAATGTTCAGATTCCAACAATAGAATATTTATCTCCTTAATACTTAGAAGAATTGTAGCAAGATATTATTCTTGACGGGAGAAGGACTTCACGCAGAGGCAATGTGGAGTACATTTGTGTGGAGCTCAAGGGAACTATTCCAAGGCCAAGTGGATTGAGATTGGAAGGGTGAGGGAGTTGTACCCTCGCCTACTTGTTGATAGAAAACAACCTTTTGGTGTTCCAAAAGCTTCCAACGGGGAGGAATGATCCAAGGGATCAGAAAAATGCTCAAAATTGAAAGTTGTTGAAATTGCTCGGAACTAGTACCAAATCGTTGTGCTCGTCGTCTTGAATCCAAAACTACTAGAATCGCCTGAAATCAACATTGTATGCTCAAGATATCGCATTATGAAGTTTGGTGAAACAACTAAAAACTCAAGCAACAGGGTTGACTGGGTTGTTGACTAGGCAAACCATACGTTGACGTCAGCATCTGATTGGGCATGCATAGTAAGCGATATGGCCAATCACATTCCTCCACATGGCAGTACCATACACAACTAGTTGGTGCATTTCTATTGGTTGAGGGTACATTGTATGGGCCAATCAAGAGTGACACATGTCCTAATCCCTAGAGCGCCATGTGGCACTCTGAGAGAGGCCAAAATGGGTTAGTTGTGACCGGTTGACCCCGTCGAAGTTGAACACGAGACCTCATTATAGTTGAATTTATTATATTATAGTTGACGGTTTTATTTAAAGTCTTGTCGGCTAACCGGTGGTGGGAGGAGCCGGGCACTTGGCCCCGACCTCAGTCCTATTGGCATAACATGACTAGAACCAGCGGCGAAGGGGGTAGACCGGGTGGCACCTGGAAATTCTGACCCCAGTCCCATGACCTATCATATAACCATAGATCGAGATAGGAGGGAGTGAAGCTGCTGAGCGGGCAGTTAGCCCAGCGCCTGGCCACATGGCGGAAATGTGAGCTTGACCCGACGCATAAGGGTTATTTTTGCCTTTAACTAGGTGACACTTGCACCATTTTCGGCAGGAATCTCGCTAGTCCTAGGCGAATTTGTCACTCGGCAACCAGCGAAAAGGCGAAATTCATAATATGATTAGCCAAATTTGCATATTTGTTGAACAATTAGCAAAATTTGTTCAAGGAGGCATATCTTGCTCAACTTTTTTACCTTTTTTAGTTCAAGAAGAGACTAGATGGGTGTTTTTGAGCATTTTGAATCCATCGGTAGCACTATTTTTGCAATTTGATAACTATAAACAGTTGTAATATTATATTTGAGCATATAATTGAAGAGGCCCAACATTTGAAGCTGGACCCCAAGACGTAGCCCAGGAGGGGTGAACTCTGTTATCAAATTGTTGTTTTTTGTTGTTGTTCATGGTTCATTTTTCTTTGTTTTATTTTTGCAAACTGAGTTTAAAAGAACTAAGTTTATGTACTTTTGCAACTTGATCCATTGCCCACAAGACATAAACTTGTTTGCAATTTTTGAAGAAACCTTCAAGTTTCTAATTTCAAATCAAATGGTTAGGTTCTTGTATGGTCTAGGAACTCAATCATACACTCAACAAAAGTGATTGATGTTTGAGAGGGAGGATTATACAAATTGTTAGGACATCCAAGACCATTTCAGATGACTAAAAGAGGTTCTAGTTTCGAGGAAGTAGATAGTCAAGTAGAATGGAAGGAGTAGCCTTCCAAGAGGATGTCATCGTTTGAGATTTTCATACTAGATGCTTAGATATGGGATCTCTAGGAGTAGTATGCCTTGTATGAGGGGACCATGCTAAACAACAGGATACACTCTAGTGACAGAGGGAGAAACAGTGGCATAATGGGCAGCCAGGATTGCCACATGAGGATCTGCTTTGTCAAAAGGAGCACCTAGTCAAGGTGACCAAAAAATAGTTGTGGTGATTGATCCAGTGAAGGAATCCAACCAGTTTATGGTTGAGAAAATGCATAAATTGAAGCATATGTTGCTTGTGTGGTGCAATTGGATATCATTTGAGATATGTATCAGGTGGTGAAGTAAGGTTGTAGCGATATACCGATTCAGATTGGTCTGGGAGTGCAGAGGAGAAAAAGAGCACCTCGGAGTGTTACTTCAACTTCGGATTGCCTATGATTTCCTGGTTTAGCAGGAAGCATATTTTAATCACACTTAGTACAACAGAGGCAAAGTTTATCACAGCCAGTGTCGCAAGTCGTGAAGTAATGTGTGTTAAAATATGGTAACAAGAATATTCCAATTTAATTTGTCCTTGAATTAAATTGTGAATTAAAATTGAATTTAGTCTTAACAACTACTTGGAAATAATTTATTTATTTATTT
>APFE031648051.1:20302-53396 GCA_000404065.3 Pinus taeda
CATGCGGTTGGGACATTTGCATCATGGGGCTTTGAAGATAATGCATTAGATATCTACAGGACTTCCCAAAGGTAAACTTGAGCAAGTTGACACATGCAAAGTTTGTACCTTGGGAAAGTACACCAAATCTTCCTTTCATGATCAAGACAGTCGAGTAGAGGCTATCTTAGAGCGAGTTAATACTAATTTATGTGGACCATTCTCAACGGAATCCAAAGCAAAGCAAAGGTATTGTGTGATTTTCATTGATGACTATTCTCGTAAATGTTGGATTTATTTCATGCAGAAGAAGGACCAAACCTTCACAAAGTTTTGTGAGTTCAAAGCTTTGGTCGAGAAAAAGTCAGGGAAGAAGATCAAGGCCTTGAGAAGAGACAATGATGGAGAATATGCCTCTCAAGAGTTTAAGGACTTCTTTGAAGTGGAAGGAATTAAATGAGAGTTGACGACACCTCATAACCCACAACAAAATGGGGTGGCCGAGAGGAAGAACAGAACTATTGTAGGGGCAACACAGGCAATGCTGCATGACCACGGCCTACCACTTCACTTGTGGGTTGAGGCATGCAACACAACAATCTATTTTCAGAATAGAAGCCCACATCGCATACTTGGGATGAAGACACCAGAGGAATCTTTCTCTGGTAAGAGACCAGATGTGGGTCACTTCAGGATTTTTGGCTCATCGGTATATTGCCATGTGACAAAGGATGCACGGAAGAAGCTTGATCCGATAGCAGAGTTGGGAATATTTGTGGGGTACACTGATACACCTCACAATTATTGGATGTACTTGCCTACCAGTCGAAGGACAGTGGTTCGCAGAGATCTCAAGTTTGATGAGCAGAAGGCCATGCAAGTTTCCCTTGAGAGGGAGCTCCAACTATAGGCTATGGAGGAACTGTTGGTTCCTAAGAAGGAGGAGCCTTAGACTGATGTGGAGCAACTACATACAGAGGTTCCAAGAGTGGAGACATCCACTCAAGCAGAGTCTTCCAAAGATGGACGGAAGCGCACAAGAGAAGTTGACAGATTGTTGGAGGATGCGAGAGAGAATGTGAGAGCACCATCTTCTCAGCACAGATAGTGGAGATCACCTGAGAGGTACACTGGATACATGGCCCTTGCTGGGGAATGTGTTGAGACTGAGCCATCTTCCTTTGAGGAAACAGTGCAGCAGCCGATTTGGGTTGATGCTATGGTGGAGGAGTATGACTCCATAGTTTGTAATAGTGTTTGGGAGGTGGTTACAAGACCAAAGAACAAGTCAGTTGTGAGTTCCCGTTGGCTTTACAAGGTAAAGCAAGTTGTTCATGGTAGTGTGGAGAAGCATAAGGCAATATTTGTTCCCCATGGATTTTCATAGGTCGAGGGGATTGACTATGATGAGACTTTTGCTCCTGTCGCAAGGTACTCATCTATCATATCTATGTTGGCACTATCAGCACAGACGGGTTGGAAGATCCATCAGATGGATGTGAAGACTACATTCCTTAATGGCCAAATTGAGGAAGAGGTGTACATAGAGCAACCAAAAGGTTTTGAGACCTTCGATTGTGAGTCACATCTGTGTCGACTCAAGAGAGTGTTATATGGGTTGAAGCAAGCACCTCGTGCTTGGTACACCAGGATATACAACTACTTCACTAGGTTGGGCTTCACAAAGAGTGTAGCAGATACAAAATTGTACCACATCGTGGTGAAAGATAATTTGTTGATCATCGTACTTTATGTTGATGATCTCATATTGACTAGTGATGATCAATTGATCGTGTCTTGCAAGGAGGACCTTGCAAGAGAATTCGAGATGAAAGACATGGGTCTCATGCATAACTTCCTTGGCATGGAAGTGTGGCAGAAGGATGGGGAGTTGTTTGTGTCTCAGGGCAAGTATGCCAACGAGATACTCAGGAGATTCCACATGGAGAAGTGCAAGCCCATGCAGACTCCTCTAGCAGGTAACTGGAGGAAGGAGGTTGCTACTTCAAGAGAAGTGGTAGAGGCTACTATGTATAGGCAGCTTGTGGATTCACTGATGTACTTAATGAACACACGATCATATTTGTGCTATGTGGTGTACCAGTTGAATCAAGCGATGGTTCATCCTACCAAGATGTTTTGGAAGGCAGCAAAGCATGTATTGAGATACCTCAGAGGCACATTTCAGTATGGATTATGATACAGATGGACAGAGGGAGTGAAGCTACAGGGCTTCATTGATGCAGATTGGGAAGGGAGTCCATCAGATCGAAAGAGCACATCAGGAGGTATTTTCAACCTTGGGTCAGCGGCAGTTTCTTGGTACAGCAAGAAACAGAGGTTAGTTGCACTCAACTCGGCAGAGGCAAAATACATGGTTGCAAGTCAAGCAGCATGTGAGGCCATCTGGATGTGGAAAATCCTAGTTGGTTTGTTTGATCAGAGGATGGATCCAACTTTGATCTATTGTGATAATCAGAGTTGTATCAAACTCTCTGAGAATCCAGTATTTCATGATAGGTCCAAGCACATCGACATCTGATATCATCATCTCAGAGACTGTGTAGCGAGGAGGATCATGTTGCTGCAGTATATTTCGATAGAGGAAGCAAGATGCTGGCATTTTGACAAAGGAATTGTCAAAGTGTAAATTTGAGTTCCATAGAGAGAGGATCGGGATGGCAGATAATCCCTTTCTTGTTGAGAGGGGGTGTTGAAATATGGCAATAAGAATATTCCAATTTAATTTGTCCTTGAATTAAATTATGAGTTAAAATCAAATTTAGTCTTAACAACTACTTGGAAATTATAAATTTATTTATTTTAAATTAATTCGTTGGAGAAATTCAAGTTAGAAATATTTTTGAAGTCATGCAAGAGTTATCCCTTAAATTAAGGACACAAGATTGAGTTATATTTGAGTTGTAATTAGTTAACTCAATTTACTGAGTTAAGTCTAGTTAAATTAGTTCCAAATTGTTTGAGGAACTAATAGTGAGTTAACAATCAGTTGATGCATTAATGCACTCAACTAGTGCTACTCTAGTTAACTGAAGATTTCCTCATCAGAAACTCATGCATGTTTATTCTGTGAAAGGCCCAGTTCAGATTAATGTTCAAGGACAGTGTACTATCAGTTGCATGTTTTTTCTCATGGAGAAAAATCATGCATGCAGTCAAGGATTCATCCTTAAGGATTACGCAGTTTTGAAGGCTTGTTTTTCCACTTGGTAATAGGCTAATCATGCACAAGGAACAACGCAAGGAAATAGGAGCTTAGAGGGCAGAGAGGAAGGGTGGAGAGAAGCCAAGATTGCCTATGATCATTTGTGAGGATTGTACTGAGAGCTGGCTAGCTATGAGAGCTAAGGCTTTGTATAATTCCTATGTATTTCCACCATGTATGATAATACAATAGTGTGGGGTTTTTATCTGAGACTTTCCCCAAAGTATTTTCATGTGTATTGTGCTATTGATTCTTCTTCTTCTGGTTATATTGTTCAGTTCAATCTTTAAGCTTCCACAAATTGATAGTAGAAGTAGGTTATAGTATTCTACTTTGATTTATATCGCATTATTAGGTTAACCTATCACAGATTTTCTACAATGTGGCTTTGAAATCTTCTTGCAGGACTCTCTAATCAAGTCACTTCATCTAATACATGGTGCAAAAGGGAGTGGTGAAGCTCCAGTACATGAGAATGTTACATACATTCTCACCAAGCCTCTATCTAGAGAGAAGTTTGTATATTTCAAAGACAAGCTTGGCATGATATAGAATGTCTCCCTCATTGAGAGGGAGTGTTGATGTCTTTGCAGGATTGGGAAAACCATCTCTTGAGAAGCCATGAAGGACTTTGGCTTGGTCATGTTGATTTGACCAAGGGATATGGATACATTCACATGAGTAGCCATGAAGTACTTTGGATACATCATACTAATTTGATCAGAGGTGAATGGCCCAAGGAAATTGTAGGATTGGATAGATCTTCTCCTAAGAATCCATGAAGGACTTTGGTTGGGCCATGTTGATTTTGCAAGGGGTAAATGGTCCAAAGGAAAATCCTCTCCTGAGAATCCGTGAAAGACTTTGGTTGGGTCATGTTGATTTGACCAAGGGGCGGATACATTTACCTAAGGAACCATAGAGGACTTTGGCTAGGCCATGTTGATTTGGCTAGGGATAAATGGCCTGGGACACTCACATCACCTACTCTAGGATGGAGTGATCTATAGACATGCATCAACATAGCAAGCTCGCGAAATTTTCTTATGGAGGAGAAATTTCAACTTAGGGGAAATTTGTTGCAGCTACGATGAATACCTCCCTCATTAAGAGGGAGTATTTATTTTTGTGTAGCATCGGGAGGTATTCTTGAATGCCAAATAAGTCTCCAAGTCGGCTTAGGAAAATTGAAATAAAAATTTATTTTTCAGCCACCAAGTCGGCCTAGGAAAACAAGTCAACAAAGCTCACGAAAAGGTGTGTCCCTTGGGTTAATCTACCCCCATTCGACTAATATATATAGATGATGTACACCTCACTTTCAACACCAAGAAAGTGAGTTTCTTCTTCATTTTTTTGAGGTCTCTTGGACAACCGAATGAAGATGAAGGACTATTCTCGTGTAGAAGAGGGAAGAAAGGAGTCGAGCATGAAGGAGGTTGAGTTAGAGGGTTGCAGGCCATAGGGCCATAGGGACCCATGGGCCACAGGGCCTGATTTTTTACAGACTCAACCAAGGTTGACTAGTATGATTTTGACCAGGTTTGACTAGTAATTAACTTGGATTATTGGCACGGATTTCTAAAGAAATTATTGATTTGTAAACCTTGCTAAAGAATAATTTCTTCTAAATAAAAATTGGTGGGTTTTCTCCCAAGGTTGGGTTTCCAATGGTAAAAATATTGTATCTATTGTGCATGGTTGTCTTTCTATTTCTATTGCATTTATTATTTATGTTGCATTATTATTGATGTTTTTTGTATAATTCCTCAATGATATAGACAACTTGAGATAAATTGATTGAGGACCATTAGTTAGTAATTATCAAATCAGAAAATGTTTTATATTCCTCACCTTGTAGAAAATTCAACAAATGGGACTCCTCCCATCATATCTTTAAATCTTAAATGCTACCCACCTTGATAGGAATCCTCTCTAGCCTTGATACTAGTGCTCTTGTTGGTCTCCAAAACTTTTTGGTGATGTTCTTCCTTCATATTAAAATAAATATTAGTAATTTATGATGTTTCAGAATGAAGTGCTCATAATTTTCTATTTATTTTAATTGGGAAATTTGCTCAATTTTTGTTATAAATGAGAGAACTACTCCTTTAATAGGAAAACCCACTTGGCTTGTAAAACAAGTTGAGGTTTAGATTGTTGATGGGATACTTATGAAATGAAGTGTATCATTATATTATTTTTCATCTATCAAAATGATTTCAGAGTGGAAAAAATTTGTAGGAATAGACTTGTAAGTTCATTTTAACAATAGGCCATAATTTGGAAAATTGGGATTTGAAACTTCCAAAGCCACGTTTAGGCATCAAACAACATTTTATGGGGGTCAAAACTTTTCTTGCTTACACAACCACTTGATGTTGATTTACAGTCAAAGATTTTTTATTTTTTTTTAACTGACTTGTGGAATTGGGAATTAGGTCGAGCTTGTACTCATATGGCATATAACCTCCAAGTGTAGCCACATTATGCCACATGCATCACATATTACTAGTCAAGGCTTGAACTAGTGATGTTGCAAGGAGTGCCTTACCAATGCATCTTATTGCGAACTAATATATACCTTGTGGGCCTACATTCAAAGACCTTTCCAACGACATAAGAATTGCATTAAGTGAAGCTCGTATGCAAAAGTTAAACCTCTAGTTTAAGCTCGTATGTTGTATTTGTTCCATACTTGAGTGAAACATCTAGAAGTGGGAAGTTAGAGAGAAGAATAGAGAGGGATAATATTTTGTAGCATCCTTACAATCCATAAGTTTTAGGAAACTCCACATACAGTACCTCTTTATTTGTATCTCCATATTTCCATGCAATAAAAAAAGAGAGCAAAGAAGCCTCACCTTCTAACTGGGTTTTCTCTCATATGGGTTGTTGGAAATAATACTGAGAGGGGGGGTGAATCAATATTTACAAATAACGTTTTCATTTCAGTAATCATATTTATATACGCTACTTCAGAGAAGGGAACTCACGTGTGCACGTAACTGTTCTTAAGGCAACCAGCATATATCTAATGAACTTATGATTCAGCTAATGCATCATATGTTGATCTTTAATTAGTGCATCAGTACTTAATTAAACATTAAACAGTAACCATGTTTACTAATAACAGAATAAACCATCACACATAAGAAACACACATGAACACCAAGATTTAAGGTGGAAACCCAATGTGGGTGCAAAACCACATGTTGCTTCCGTCTTTGTCTTCTTTTAACAATAAAAAAAATGTTAACAATCTTGTACTGGTGCAAAGTCATACCAGTACGCAGACACCCACCTGTAGAAGGATACAACCTTCTCTTGTTCTCTTGCTTCTTCTGGAAGGGAGCTACAACCCCCTAGTTCTTGTACTATCTTATATATTTACTAGTACAAAGGCTCCGACCTACAGAAGGCTACAACCTTCACCCATTCTCCAGCTACTACTAGAAGGGACCTCCAACCCCTTGATCAAATCACTAGTGACTACTGGTAGGAAGCTTCGACTTCCTCACTAAAGGCTCCAACCCTCAGTATCCTCCAGGGACCACGTTTCATAAATTTTCAGATTGGATGCTCCTGGTACACAACAATACACATGAAGGTCTTGTTTCATCAAAATTTCATACTGGAATCATTAGTAACATTGAAGCTCAAAAT
This sequence comes from Pinus taeda, assembly GCA_000404065.3. Lineage (NCBI taxonomy): Eukaryota > Viridiplantae > Streptophyta > Pinopsida > Pinales > Pinaceae > Pinus > Pinus taeda. Next base: position 27,174 of record APFE031648051.1, read on the forward strand.
TAATCACCACTGCAATACAACCATCAAATTCATCTGCATCAACCAATCACTGAAACCCAATCAATCTCTGATATAAATGAAACCCAATCATCAATCTATGATATAACTAAAACAATCAATCACTGAAACCTTTGAACCTATGACACAACTGAATCGAATAAGCACTGGACCTCTAACACAACTAAATCAACCATTCATTCAAACTTAATCAAATTCAACCAATCAACTAGAACAGATAGATCACTGTAACCAGTACGCATATGTGAACCCAGAACACTGCATCAACAACCAAAACTAAATGTAACCTCAAAAGGCATGTGTCAGAATGTATACGCTCCTTTAATGAATCAAACCTGCATGTATATGCTACTTTCTTTTTCCCAACCTATGTATACCTCTAAAGATATTGAATCATAAAACCTATGAACCACAAAATGTACCAATCAATGACATTATGAAGATCTACTATCATATTACAGAGTTCTAAACAGATAAAAACAAGGATCACCCTTCTTTCTCAATCAATTAATAAATGAGACACAAACTCTTTAAGCATTCAGTTTTACTTTCAGATCTAAAAAGACTTCATTAATAGATAGAAGTAAAACAGAAACACCGATCTGATATATGAGTCATCCTTGAAATTCAATATTTTCTTTTGCATAAGCAAGTTGGAAGAGCTTAACCAACGTGTATACGCACCATCATCAAAGTGAACCAGTGTATAGATATGAAAATACTTAATTATAACTTTGGTCCAATTCCCGACTTCATACATACAAATCTAACCTAACCGATATCATATCACATAATTATAAGTCATTATGATCTTGATCCATCATTAGATCTCATCCATCATCAAATTCTCAAGTGCATATTTATTCTAGATCAAGCAAAGAATTAGAAACCCATAACATGCATATTTTCTTTTGATCTAACACTTCATAAGATATTCATTACTTGTGCACGTATCCCTTTGATCTTCTCCTCCTTATATAGTTTTAGGCCTTTCTCAATACCTTGGACCAAAACCACTTAGGAACAGTACCTCGAACCAAATACCTCGGACCAGTACCTCGAACCAAATACCTCGGACCAGTACCTCGAACCAAATACCTCGGACCAATACCTTGGACCAAATACCTCGGACCAATACCTTGGACCAAAACCTCGGACCAAAACCTCAGACCAATACCTTGGACCAAATACCTCAGACCAATACCTTGGACCAAATACCTCAGACCAAAACCCTGGACCAAATACCTCGCATTGAATACCTTAGACCAAAACTTTGGACAAATATCTCAAACCAAAACCTTGATTTTCCATCCCATACGCGCTTTTCCTTCTGTGAAAGTGTTTGCATACGTATATGCTTCTTCTGTTCCATGAGCTCGCGTGTCTATGCTACTTGGACAAGGTGAACCAACGTATACTTATTAGACCATTCTCTTTCTTCAATTTCTTGATTCTAATCTGTAGTCCTATGTTCCTTCATCCTATTCTTTTGTACCATTACTTTGTTCCCTCTGAATAGACTTGTTATAATGTGATTTGCCATATTACTACTAAAATGATTCCTTTGAATTTCCCTGCATTTTGTCACATCTTTAAACACAACTTCCATGCATTTTATCAAATATGATATCTCTCCTTTAGATTCATCTAGTTACGCAGATTCATCTAGTTACCATATCAAACTGAGTTGTTCTGCTACAAGTGGGTTTCCATCATCTAGAACACATATATCATAATGCCAATAATCTCCCCCTTTGGACTTGATGCCAACCATGTTGGTGTTGATTATTACAAGCTGTAGAAACTATTAGAGATAACAAGCAACACCAAAATACTCTCCCCCTTTGACATCAAGGGCAAAGGGTGGACCAAGATACTCTCCCCCTTTGATATCAAGGGTAAAGGATTGACCAAAATGAAGACTTTCATATCTGAATAGCTGAATATGAACATTGATCATGCTCCGCCTAGGCACATGTTGAATTCTTTGATTAAACTCCCCCTTTGGACATGCTGAGATGGACTATACCATCCATGCTCCCCCTGAGCACATACAGAGTCTACAAATATATTTTCTAAAAGAATAACATGACTCTATAACTCAACTATGTGAGTATGACCTTCCTATCACCAATGACTCATACATACATCAATCTCCCAACCAAGTGGGGATATACCAAATTTGACTCATCTACCCAACCAAGTTGGGATATACCAAATGTTTGTACATGACTGAAATATAGCAATTATAACATCATCCTTCACATGCATAGTGGGGGTATAAATTACATCATATGACCAAAAGGACTCATTAAAAGACTATGACAGACATAGACATATTATTACATCATGGGCCATTACATGATCTTTTCATCGAGTGATATACATGGAATTTATAACAAAGACCAAAGATCTAAAAAATACCATGATAGTCATCGGCAATTACCATACACCATATATGATATGCACCATAAGCATCTGTCAACAACATCCAGACCTGCAACCTATATATGTCCATCTTTGGTTTTGAATATATGAAAAAGTAAATATCATCAACTTGTGACAAAGTATGCCGCATATAGATATCAATTCATCCTCTTGATATCATCAAGATCAACTTGCTTCGTTTCCTTAGCAGAAAGAGCCTTATCATAACCTTCCATGAATCAACTAAGCATATGTCATATCTCCAAGCAGTAACACAAAATCATTCACATCATATCATATGTATGTGAAAACACCATAGTCATCATCTATGATTATAACATCATCATCAATAACTGCATGATCTTTCCATAAGAACCCTCAATATATCAACCATGTATCATCACTAGGGAACATCACACATCTGATAACCATTAACCATGATAATCAACATATGTGAGGATCAAACCTAATATCATAAAGTAAGAAGGAATCATCATTATGTGACTAAGTAAGCCATGTCTCTGAATATCCATGTCTTCAAATAGCTATGTCTTCATGAGACCTATAATAACACCATTCTCTTGGCCAACCAACAATATTTATTAATATTAAACTTTAGTAATCATCCATGTATCTAGCATAATATGTATCCATCAAAGAGATAGAAATATGTAGCTAGCAAACCATGAGCTCATAGTCATTTGTCAAGCTCTCTTGATACTATGAACACCAACGATCCTCAACCATGTGAGATCCAAGAACTATAGGAAACCTGTATCATAACTACAGCATACGAACTTTGTGCATCTTTGAAGGCATGATGACAACAACATAAAAGAAATGAGTGACTCATCGTCAAATAATGAAGTCGTGTACTCAAGATTTGTACTTATCCTTGTCCTTATGAAGATCACCATGTAAGAAATATATATGTATTGTATGCATCATCAAAAGTCATCCATAATCACCCATAAATCTGATCTGAATAAAAACTATGTAACCCCAAGCAATACAAGTATCAACATCATAGGCAACTCATAAACACAACATAGCATAATGTATCATTTAAACACTTTAGCCACATAAGCCTCATCACCATTGATAAGAATCATTCGGTACCAAAGACATCTAAACATAATGCCAACAATGCAATATTAGAAGCATAGCATATTCTCCCCTTGAACTTGTGCCACTTATTCACTGCCAGATCTGATCATTGCATATATCAATAAGAAATATCAAGGCATCATCGTCAATTAGATATACATCAAGTCATCAACAACTTAATAGGATCAAAAGCACTTCTAAATAACATCCACGAACTGTAGTCATCAATCATCAAGATAGAAAAGATAATTGGTAGTTGTATGAACAACATTAGATCATTTTTCTGAGTCTATCCCACTGATTCTTCATCAAACCAACATACACGCAACTGTGCAGCTTTGAACTCACGTATATACGCAACTTGTCTTCCTGATAATTGTGTCTAAGAATTAGAACACTAAAATTTCATACTCTCAGTTTCTCCTTAGTATGTTCTGTCTATATACTAAGCTATGCCACATATTTCTAGTTGTACTTCCTTCTTCTTCCATACCTTGGAGTGTGATGATGTTTGCTCCTTTTGGTATGTTGGTTGAATTTTGCTCCCCCAATCTTTTTCTATATGCCCAAACTTGTTACAAGCATAACATCTTATATGTTTCATATTCCCTCTATAGCAGTTAATGATTTTGTGACCAAACATATTACAAGAAAAACAATATCCCTTAAAGTACCTGGAAGCTGATGATATTTCTATGTGATGGTTCTTCGCTTGAATCATTCTACTTCTGCATATGGTTGCAATATGTCCAAAATTATGACATATAAAACATTCAACATTGTTCATTGGAGGAAATAAACGATTATCACTTCCATAGTTAGGAGTAAATGATTTTCTTTGAATTCTTTCTTTCCTTGGTTGTTGATGGGATTGACCTCTTATCTCCTTGTTGAGAATTTTATATTTTGCACTAGATTTCCTTGCTTCAGTTTGTGAGTTAGATTCACCTTTAACAGTTTCATGAAAACCAAGACCAGATTTGATGGCAGCAGACCTTTGACTACTAAGAATATCATCCAAAATATTAGTACTATCTTGAAATCGTAAAAGTTTATCCTTTTCTTCTAATTTACCTTTTAGGACATTTACGTCAACCTAATATTACTCTTCCTTTTCAAGATATTGCTTCTTCATGATTTCTTTAGCTTTTCTTCCTTCTTCCACTTGTTGCCTTAATTTGAGAACTTCATTTTCTTGTTCTTCAAATGCTTGGAGTAGTTCTTCATTCTTCTTATATGAATTTTTGAGATCTTCTTTTAGAGAAATGATCATACTTTCAAGACCTTCATAGTGGTTGGTTCTTTCTAAAGGTTCCTTGGTTGTTGTGTCCTTTTCATTCACTTCAATTCTCAATTATGTCACTTCATCCTGTAGCCTTTGATATTGGTCTTCCTTTTCCTTGTACTGCTTCCTTACTTTGTTTCCTTCCTCCAACTGGGCTTTTAATCTGGTAACCTCTTCTTTGTAGGCACATTCCCTTTTATCAATTAGATCCTTTTGATCTCTAATTGTGTCACATTCATTATCTTCAAGTGAACAGAGAAATGTATCACTAGACGACAACAAATTTGTACCTGATATTTCCTTTGGTTGTTCATCTTCATTGTGAATCTGAGGAGTTGCTTCCACATAATGGCCAATTTTCTCTTCCACTGTCATAGTTCCCTTGAGATGTCTTCTTCTTTTGAGGTGCTTTCTTCTTTAGCTTCTTTCCCATTGTTTCTACGGATCTCCTTCAAGTCATCAAGCTTTTGCCAAGGACCTACTCTGATACCAATTATTGGAAATAATACTGAGAGGGGGGTCAATCATTATTTACAAATAACTTTTTTCATTTCCATAATCAGATTTATATACGCTAGTTCAGAGAATGGAACTCATGTGTGCCCGCAACTATTCTTAAGGAAACCAGCATATATCCAATGAACTTATGATTTAGTGAATGCATCATATGTTTATATTTAATGGGTGCATCAGTAATTTATTAAACATTAAATAGTAACCATGTTTAGTAATAACAGAATAAACCATCACACATAAGAAACACACATGAACACCAAGATTTAAGGTGGAAACCAATGTGGGTGAAAACCACATGTTGTTTTCGTTTCTGTATTCTTTTAACAGTAAGAAAATATGTTTACAATCTTGTACTGGTGCAAACTCATATCAGTATGCAGGCACCCACTGGTAGAATGCTACAACCTTCTCTTGTTCTCCAGCTTCTTCTGGAAGGGAGCTAGAGCCCCCTAGTTCTTATAATAGCCGATATATTTACTAGTACGTAGGCTTCGACCTACAGAAGAATACAACCTTCACTCATTCTCCAGCAACTACTGGAAGGGACCTCCAACCCCATGATCAAATCACCAGCCACTACTGGTAGGAAGCTTTGACTTCCTCACTAAAGGCTCCAACCCTTAGTATCCTCCAAGGACCACGTTTCATAAATTTTCAGACTGGATGCTCCTGGTACACAAAAATACACATGAAGGCCTCGTTTTATCAAATTTTCATACTGGACCCATTAGTAACATTGAAGCTCAAAATCAATCACCACTGCAATACAACCATCAAATTCATCTGCATCAACCAATTACTGAAACCTAATCATTCTCTGATATAAATGAAACCTAATCATCAATCTCTAATATAAATGAAACAATCAATCACTAAAACCTTTAAACCTCTGACACAATTGAATCAAACAATGATTGAACCTCTGAAACAACTGAATCAATCGTTCATTCAAACTTAATCAAATTCAACCAATCAAATGGAATAGATAGATCACTGTAACCAATACATATATCTGAACCTAGAACACTACATCAATAACCAGAACTAAATGTAACCTCAAAAGGCATGTGCCAGAATGTATACGCTCCTTTAATGAAGCAAACATGTGTGTATAAGCTACTTCCTTTTGCCCAACTTGTGTATACCTCTAAATATATTGAATCATAAAACCTTCGAACCACAAATTGTACCAATCAGTGACATTCTGAAGATCTACTATCATATTACAGAGTTCTAAACACATATCAACAAGGATCACCCTTCTTTCTCAATCAATTAATCAATGAGACACAAACTCTTTATGCATTCAGTTTTACTTTCAAATGTAAGAAGACTTCATTGTTGGACGGAAGAAAAATGGTAGCACTGATCTAATATATTAGTCATCCTTGAACAGTGAGATTTTCTTTTGCATACGCTACTTGGAAGAGCTGAACCAACATGTATACACACCTTCACCAAAGTGAACCAACGTATAGATATTCAAATACTTACTTATAACTTCACTGCAATTCCTGATTTCATACATACAGATCTAGCCCAACCAATATCAGATCACATAATGATAAGTCATTATGATCATGATCCATCATTAGATCTCATACATCATCAAATTCTAAGGTGCATATTTAGTCTAGATCAAGAAAAGCATCAGAAACCCATAACATGAATATTTTCTTTTGATCTAACACTTCATAAGATATTCATTACTTGTGCACGTATCCCTTTGATCCTCTGCTCCTTATATAGTTTTAGGGCTTTCTCAATACCTTGGACCAAAACCACTTAGGACCAATACCTTGGACCAAATACCTCGGACCAGATACCTCGGACCAATACCTTGGACCAAATACCTCGGACCAATACCTTGGACCAAAACCTCAGACCAAAACCTCGGTCCAATACCTCGAACCAAATACCCCAGACCAATACCTTGGACCAAATACCTCGGACCAAATACCTCAGACCAAAACCTCGAACCAATACCTCAGACCAAAAACTCGGATTGAATACCTTGGACCAAAACCTCAAACCAATACCTCGGACCAAAACCTTTATTTTCCATCCCATACACGCTTTTCCTTCTATGAAAGTGTGTGCATACATATATGCTTCTTCTGTTCCATGAGCCTGCATCTATATGCTACTTGGACAAGGTGAACCAATGTATACTTATTAAACCATTCTCTTTCTTCAATTTCTTGATTCTGATTTGTAGTCCTTTGTTCCTTCATCCTATTCTTTTATACCATTACTTTGTTCCCTCTGAATAGACTTGTTATAATGTGATTTTCCATATTACTTCTGAAATGATTCCTTTGAACTACCCTGCATTTTGTCACATCTATAAACACAACTTCCATGCATTCTATTACATATGATATCTCTCTTGTAGATTCATCTAGTTACGTAGATTCATCCATTTACTATATACAAGTGATATGTTCTGCTACAAGTGGGTTTCCATCAAGTACAACGCATGTAGCATAATGCCAACAATGTCCCCCTTTAGACTCGATGGCAACCATGTTGGTGTTGATTACTGCAAGCCATAGAAACTGTTAGAGATAACAAACAACACCAAAATACTCTCCCCCTTTGACATCAAGGGCAAAGGGCGGACTAGGATACTTTCCCACTCTAATATCAAGGGTAAAGGGCTGACCAAAATGAAAACTTTCATATCTGAATAGCTGAATATGAATATTGATCATGCCCCCCCAGGCACATGTTGAATTCTCTGATTAAACTCCCCCTTTGTACATGATGAAATGCACCATACCATCCACACTCCCCTTGATCACATGCAGAGTTTGCAAATATATTTTCTAAAAGAATAACATGACTCTATAACTCAACTATGTGAGTATGACCTTCCTATCACTAATGATTCATACATACATCAATCTCCCAACCAAGTGGGGATATACCAAATTTGACTCATCTACCCAACCAAGTGGGGATATACCAAATGTTTATACATGACTAAAATATAGCAATTATTACATCATCCTTCCCATGCATAGTGGGGGTATAAATTACATCATATGACCAAAAGGACTCATTAAAAGACTGTGACAGACAGAGACATATTATTACATCATGGGCCTTTATATGATCTTTTCATCGAGTGAAATACATGACATTTATAACAAAGACCAAAGATCTAAACAAGACCATGATAGTCATCAGCAACTATCATACACCATATATGATCTGCACTATAAGCATCTGTCAGCAACATCCAGACCCGCAACCTATATATGTCCATCATTAGTTCCAAATATATGACAAAGTAAATATCATCAACTTGTGACAAAGTATGTCGCATATAGATATCAAATCATCATCTTTATCTCATTAAGATCAACTTGCTTCATTTCCTTAGTAGAAAGAGCCTTATCATAACCTTCCATGAATCAACTAAGCATATGTCATATCTCCAAGTAGTAACACAAAATCATTCACGTTATATCATATGTATGTGAAAACACCATAGTCATCATCTATGATCATAACATCATCATTAATAACTACATGATCTTTCCACAAGAACCCCCAATATATCAACCATGTATCATCACTAGGGAACATCCCACATTTGATAAGCAGTAGCCATGATAATCAACATATGTGAGTATCAAACATATCATCATAAAGTAAAAAGGCATCATCATTATGTGACTAAGTCAACTATGTCTTGAATATCCATGTCTTCAAATATCTATGTCTTCATGAGACCTGTAATAGCACTATTCTCTTGGCGAACCAACAATATTTATCATTATGCAACTTAAATAATCATCCATGTATCCAGCATAATGTGTATCCATCAAAGAGATAGAAATAGTCATTTGTCAAGCTTTCTTGATACTATCAACACCAACAATCCTCAACCATGTGAAAGCCAAGAACTATAGGAATCCTGCATCATAAATGCACCATATGAACTTTATGCATATTTGAAGGCATGATGACAACAACATAAAAGAAATGAGTGACTCATCGTCAAATAATGAAGTTGTGTACTCAAGCTTTGTACTTCTCCTTGTCCTTTTGAAGATCACCATGTAAGCAACATATATGTATTGTATGCATCATCAAAAGTCATCCATAATCACCCATAAATCTGATCTAAATAACAACTATGTAACACTAAGCAATACAAGTATCAACATCATAGGCAACTCATAACCGCAACATAGCATGATGTATCATTTAAACACTTTATCCACATAAGCCTCATCACCATATTTAAGAATCATTAGGTACCAAAGACTTCTAAACATAATGCCAACAATGCAATATTAGAAGCATAGCATATTCTCCCCCTGAACCCATGCCACCTATTCACTGCCAGATCTGATGATTGCATATATCAGTAAGAAATATCAAGGCATCATCATCAATTAGATATACAGCAAGTCATCAACAACTTATGAGGATCAAAAGCACTTCTAAATAACATCCACAGACTATAGTCATCAATCATCAATATAGAAAAGATAATTGGTATTTGTCTGAACCATATCAGATAATTTTTCTGATTTTGTCCCACTGCTTCTTCATCAAACCAACATATACACAATTATGCAGCCTCGAACTCGCATATATACGTGACTTGTCTTCATGATAACTGCATATGATAATTAGAACACTGAAATTTCATACTCTCAGTTTCTCCTAAGTCTGTTATGTCTGTATACTGAGCTATGCCACATATTTCTGGTTGTACTTCCTTCTTCTTCCATACCTTGGAGTGTGATGATGTTTGCTCCTTTTGGGATGTTGGCCGAATTTTTCTCCAACATTATTTTGCTATATGCCCAAACTTGTTACAAGCATAACATCTTATATGTTTCATATTCCCTCTATAGCGGCTAATGGTTTTGTGACCAAACATATTGCAGGAAAAACAATATCCCTTAAAGTACCTGGAAGCTGATGATCTTTCTATGTGACGATTATTAGCTTGAATCATTCTACTTCTCCATCTGGTTGCAACATGTCCAAAATTATGACATATAAAACATTCAACATTGTTCATTGGAGGAAATAACCGATTATCACTTCCATAATTAGGAGTAAATGATTTTCTTTGAAGTCTTTCTTTCCTTGGTTGTTGATGGGATTGACCTATTATCTCCTTGTTGAGCATTTCATATTTTCACTAGAGTTCCTTTCATTAGTTTGTGAGTTAGATTCACCTTCAACAATTTCATGAAAACCAAGACCAAATTTGATGGCAGGAGACCTTTGACTACTAACAATATCATCCAAAATCTTAGTACTATCTTAAAATCGTAAAAGTTTATCCTTTTCTTCTAATTTACCTTTTAGGATATTTACCTCAACCTGATATTGCTCTTCCTTTTCAATATATTGCTTCTTCATGATTCTTTAGCTTTTCTTCCTTCTTCCACTTGTTGCCTTAATTTGAGAACTTCATTTATTTTTCTTCAAATGCTTGGAGTAGTTCTTCATTCTTCTTATTTGAATTTTTGAGATCTTCTTTTAGAGAAACGATCTTACTTTCAAGACCTTCACAGTTGCTGGTTCTTTCTAAAAGTTCCTTGGTTGTTGTGTCCTTTTCATTCACTTCAATTATCAAAGATGTCTCTTCATCCTGCAGCCTTTGACATTGGTCTTCCTTTTCCTTGTACTACTTCCTTACTTTGTTTCCTTCCTCCAACTGGGCTTTTAATCTGGTAACCTCTTCTTTATAGGCACATTAACTTTTATCAATAAATCCTTTTGATCTCTAATTGTGTCTGTGAGCTTTTTAAATTTTGCCTCTATTTGATTTCTCTCTTTCACCCATAAAAGAAAATTCAGTTGTTTCGTTGTCACGTTCATTATCTTCAAATGAACAGAGAAATGTATCACTAGAGGACAACAAATTCATACCTGATAATTCCTTTTCTTTTTCATCTTCATTCTGAGGTGATTCTAAATCTAAGGAGTTTCTTTCACATAATCTCTAATCGTCTCTTCCACTGTCACAGTTCCCTTGAGATGTCTTCTTCTTTTGAGGTGCTTTCTTCTTTAGCTTCTTTCCAATTGTTTCTACGGATCTCCTTCAAGTGATCAATCCTCTGCCAAAGGACCTACTTCGATACCAATTGTTGGAAATAATACTGAGAGGGTGGGTCAACCATTATTTACAAATAACTTTTTAATTTCCATAATCAAATTTATATACGCTAGTACAGAGAAGGGAACTCACGCGTGCATGCAACTATTCTTAAGGCAACTAACGTATATCCAGTGAACTTATGATCTAGTTAATGCATCATATGTTGAACCTTAATCAGTGCATCAGTACTTTATTAAACATTAAACAGTAACCATGTTCAGTAATAACAAAATAAACCAGCACACACAAGCAACACACATGAACACCAAGATTTTTGAGGTGGAAACCCTATGTTGGTGAAAACCACCTGTTGTTGTCGTCTCTATCTTCTTTTAACAATAAGAAAATATGTTTATAATATTTTACTAGTGTAGATTCATACCAATATTCAATCACCCACTGGAAGAAGGCTACAACCTTCTCTTGTTCTCCAACTTCTTCTGGAAGGGAGATACAGCCCCCTAGTTCTTGTACTAGCCGATATATTTACTAGTACATAGGCTCCGACCTACAAAAGGCTACAACCTTCACTTGTTCTCCAGCATCTACTGGAAGGGAGATCCAACCCCCTGATCAAATCACCAGCCACTATTGGTGGAGCTTCGACTTCCTCACTCAAGGCTCCAACCCTCAGTATCCTCCAGGGACCACATTTCATGAATTTTCAGACTAGATGCTCTTGGTATACAACAATACACATGAAGGCCTTGTTTCGTCAAATTTTCATACTGGACCCATTAGTAACATTGAAGCTCAAAATCAATCACCACTATAATACAACCATCAAATTCATCTGCATCAACCATTCACTGAAACCCAATCAATCTCTAATATAAATGAAACCCAATCATCAATCTCTGATATAAGTGAAACAATCAATCACTAAAACATTTGAACCTCTGGCACAACTGAATCAAACAATCATTGAACCTCTGACACAATTGAATCAACCATTCTTTCAAAATTAATCAAAATCAACCAATCAACTGGAACAGACATATCACTGTAACCAGTACACATATATGAACCCAAAACATTGCATCAACAACCAAAACTAAATGTAACCTCAAAATGCATGTGTCAGAATGTATACACTCCTTTAATGAAGCAAACATGTGTGTATACGCAACTTCATTTTGCCCAACCTGTGTATACCTCTAAAGATATTGAATCATAAAAACATTGAACCACAAAATGTACCAATCAGTGACATTCTGAAGATCTACTCTCATATTACAGAGTTCTAAATAGATAGAAACAAGGATCACCCTTCTTTCTCAATCAATTAATCAATGAGACACAAACTCTTTATGGATTTATTTTAACTTTCAGATCTAAGAAGACTTCATTGACAGACCGCGGTAAAACAACAACACTAATCTAATATATCAGCCATCCTAGAACATCAAGATTTTCTTTTACATACGCTACTTGGAAGAGCCAAACCAACGTGTATACGGACCACCTTCACCAAAGTGAACCTGTGTATAGATATGAAAATACTTACTTATAACTTCGCTGCAATTCCCGACTTCATACATACAAATCTAGCCCAACCGATATCAGATCACATAATGATAAGTCATTATGATCCTGATCCATCATTAGATCTCAACCATCATCAAATGCTCAGGTGCATATTTAGTCTAGATCAAGTAAAGCATCAGAAACCCATAACCTACATATTTTCTTTTGATCTAACACTTCATAAGATATTCATTACTTGTGCACGTACCCCTTTGATCTTCTCCTCCTTATATAGTTTTAGGCCTTTCTCAATACCTTGGACCAAAACCACTTAGGACCAATACCTTCAGACCAAATACCTCGGACCAATACCTTGGACCAAATACCTCGAACCAATACCTTCGACCAAAACCTTGGACCAATACCTCGGACCAAATACCTCAGACCAATACCTTGGACCAAATACCTTGGAACAATACCTTGGACCAAAACCTCGGAACAATACCTTGGACCAAAACCTCGGACCAAAACCTCATACCAATACCTCAGACCAAAACCTTGATTTTCCATCCCATACACACTTTTCCTTCTATGAAAGTGTGTGCATATGTATACACTTCTTTTGTTCCATGAGCCTATGTGTATACGCTACTTGAACAAGGTGAACCAGCATATACTTATTAAACCATTCTCTTTCTTCAATTTCTTGATTTTGATTTGTAGTCCTTTGTTCCTTCATCCTATTCTTTTATACCATTACTTTGTTCCCTCTTAATAGACTTGTTATAATGTGATTTTCCATATTACTTCTGAAATGATTCCTTTGAACTACCTTGCATTTTTTCACATTTGTAAATACAATTGTCATGCATTCTATCACATCTGATATCTCACCTGTAGATTCATCTAGTTACGTAGATTCATCTAGTTACCATATAAAACTGAGTTGTTCTGCTACAAGTGGGTTTCCATCAACTACAACACATGTATCATAATGCCAACAATCTCCCCCTTTGGACTTGATGGCAACCATGTTGGTGTTGATTACTGCAAGTTGTAGAAACTGTTAGAGATAACAAGCAACACCAAAATACTCTCCCCCTTTGACATCAAGGGCAAAGGGTGGACCAAGATACTCTCCCCCTTTGATATCAAGGCTAAAGGGCTGACCAAAATGAAGACTTTCATATATGAACAGCTAAATATGTACATTAATCATGCTTCCCCTAGGCACATGCTGAATTATCTTATTAAAATCCCCCTTTGTACATGTTAAGATGCACTATAACATCCATGCTCCCCTTGAGCACATACAGAGTGTCAATATATTTTCTAAAAGAATAATAGGACTCTATAACTCAACTATATTAGTATGACCTTCCTATCACAAATGACTCATACATACATCAATCTCCCAACCAAGCGGGGATATACCAAATTTGACTCATCTACCCAACCAAGTGGGGATATATCAAATGTTTATACATGAATGAAATATAGAAATTATTACATCATCCTTCCCATGCATAGTGGGGGTATAAATTACATCATATGACCAAAAGGACTAATTAAAAGACTATGACAGACAGAGACATATTATTACATCATGGGCTTTTATATGTTCTTTTCATCGAGTGATATACACGACATTTATAACAAAGACCAAAGATCTAAATAAGACCATGATAGTCATCAGCGATTATCATACACCATATATGATCTGCACCATAAGCATCTTTCAGCAACATCTACACCCGCAACCTGAATATGTCCATTATTAGTTCAAAGATATGACAAAGTAAATATCATCAACTTGTGACAAAGTATGTCGCATATAGATATCAACTCATCCTCTTGATCTCATCAAGATCAACTTGCTTCGTTTCCTTAGTAGAAAGAGCCTTATCATAACCTTCCATGAATCAACTAAGCATATGTCATATCTCCAAGCAGTAACACAAAATCATTTTCATCATATCATATGTATGTGAAACCACCATATTCATCATCTATGATCATAACATCATCATCAATAACTGCATGATATTTCTAGAAGAACCCTCAATATATCAACCATGTATTATCACTAGGGAATATCACACATCTAATAAGCATTAACCATGATAATCAACATATGTGAGTATCAAACCTATCATCATACAGTAAGAAGGCATCATCATTATGTGACTAAGTAAGCCATGTCTCTGAATAACCATGTCTTCAAATAGCTATGTCTTCATGAGACCTATAATAACACAATTCTCTTGGCCAACCAACAATATTTATCAATATGAAACTTAAGTAATCATCCATGTATCCAACATAATGTGTATCCATCAAAGAGATAGCAATATGTAGCTAGGAAAAAATGAGCTCATAGTCATTTGTCAAGATTTCTTGATACTATCAACACCAACAATCCTCAACCATGTGAGAGCCAAGAACTATAGGAATGCTACATCATAATTGCACCATAAGAACTTTATGTATATTTGAAGGCATAATGACAACAACATAAAATAAATGAGTGACTCATCGTCAAATAATGAATTTGTGTACTCAATATTTCTACTTCTCCTTGTCCTTATGAAGATCACCATGTAAGCAACATATATGTACTGTATGAATCATCAAAAGTCATCCATAATCACCCATAAATCTGATCTGAATAACAACTATGTAACTCCAAGCAATACAAGTATCAACATCATAGGCAACTCATAACCTCAACATAGCATGATGTATATTTAAACACTTTAGCCACATAAGCCTCATCACAATTGATAAGAATCATTAGGTACCAAAGACTTCTAAACATAATGCCAACAATGCAATATTAGAAGCATAGCATATTCTCCCCTGAACCTGTGTATCCTATTCGCTGTCATATATGATCATTGCATATATCAGTAAGAAATATCAAGGTATCATCATCAATTAGATATACATCAAGTCATCAACAACTTATGAGGATCAAAAGAAATTCTAAATAACATCCACATACTATAGTCATCAATCATCAAGATAGAAAAGATAATTGGTAGTTTTCTGAACCATATCAAATCATTTTTTTGAGTTTGTCCCACTACTTCTTCATCAAACCAACATATACGCAACTGCGCAGCTTCGAACTTGCATATATACGCAACTTGTCTTCATGATAACTACATATGATAATTAGAACACTAAAATTTCATACTCTCAGTTTCTCCTGAGAATGTTCTGTCTGTATACTGAGCTATGCCACATATTTCTGGTTGTACTTCCTTCTTCTTCCATACCTTGGAGTGTGATGATGTTTGCTCCTTTTGGTATGTTGGCCGAATTTTGCTACCGCATTCTTTTGCTATATGCCCAAACTTGTTACAAGAATAACATCTTATATGTTTCATATTCCCTCTATAGCAGTTAATGGTTTTGTGACCAAACATATTGCAAGAAAAACAATATCCCTTAAAGTACCTGGAATCTAATGATCTTTCTATGTGACGGTTATTAGCTTGAATCATTCTACTTCTGCATATGGTTGCAATATGTCCAAAATTATGACATATAAAACATTCAACATTGTTCATTGGAGGAAATAATTGATTATCACTTCCATAGTTAGGAGTAAATGATTTTCTTTTAAGTCTTTCTTTCCTTGGTTGTTGATGGGATTGACCTCTTATCTCCTTGTTGAGCATTTTAGATTTTTCACTAGATTTCCTTGCTTCGGTTTGTGAGTTGGATTCACCTTTAACAGTTTCATTAAAACCAAGACCAGATTTGATGGCAGGAGACTTTGACTACTAATAATATCATCCAAAATATTAGAACTATCTTGAAATCGTAAAAGTTTATCCTTTTCTTCTAATTTACCTTTTAGGACATTCACCTCAACCTGATATTGCTCTTCCTTTTCAAGATACTACGTCTTCATGATTTCTTCAACTTTTCTTCCTTCTTCCACTTGTTTCCTTAATTTGAGAACTTCATTTTCTTGTTCTTCAAATGCTTGGAGTAGTTCTTCATTCTTCTTATTTGAATTTTTGAGACCTTCTTGTAGAGAAACAATCATACTTTCAAGACCTTCACAGTAGTTGGTTCTTTCTAAAAGTTCCTTGGTTGTTGTGTCCTTTTCATTCACTTCAATTCTCAATTATGTCACTTCATCATGTAGCCTTTGACATTGGTCTTCCTTTTCCTTGTACTACTTCCTTACTTTGTTTCCTTCCTCCAACTGGGCTTTTAATCTGGTAACCTCTTCTTTGTAGTCACATTCCATTTTATCAATTAGATCCTTTTGATCTCTAATTGTGTCGGTGAGCTTTTTAAATTATGCGTCTATTTTATTTCTTTCTCTTTCACCCATAAGAGCAAATTTAGTTTTTTCGTTGTCACATTCATTATCTTCAAATGAATAGAGAAATGTATCACTAGAGGACAACAAATTCGTACCTGATAATTTCTTTTCTTGTTCATCTTCATTCTGAGGTGATTTTGATTCTAATGAGTTGCTTCCACATAATCAGCAATTGTCTCTTCCACTGTCGTAGTTCCCTTGATATGTCTTCTTCTTTTGAGGTGCTTTCTTCTTTAGCTTCTTTCCCATTGTTTTTACGGATCTCCTTCAAGTGATCAAGCTTTTGCCAAAGGACCTGCTCCAATACCAATTGTTGGAAATAATACTAAGAGGGGGGGTCAATCATTATTTACAAATAACTTCTTCATTTCCATAATCAGATTTATATACGCTAGTTTAGAGAAGGGAACTTGCGTGTGCACGCAATTGTTCTTAAGGAAACCAGTGTATATCCAATGAACTTATGATTCAGTTAATGCATCATATGTTGATCTTTAATCAGTGCATCAGTACTTTATTAAACATTAAACAGTAACCATGTTCAGTAATAACAGAATAAACCATCACACATAAGAAACACACATGAACACCAAGATTTAGGTTGGAAACCCAATGTGGGTGAAAACCACCTGCTGTTGTCATCTCTGTCATCTTTTAATAGTAAGAAAATATGTTTACAATCTTGTACTGGTGCAGACTCATACCTATAAGTAGGCACCCACCGGAAGAACGCTACAACCTTCTCTTGTTCTCCAACTTCTTATGGAAGGGAGATACAACCCCCTAATTCTTGTACTAGCCGATATATTTACTAGTACATAGGCTCCGACCTACAAAAGGCTACAACCTTCACTTGTTCTCCAGCATCTACTGGAAGGGAGATCCAACCCCCTGATCAAATCACCAGCCACTACTGGTAGGGAGCTTCGACTTCCTCACTCAAGGCTCCAACCCTCAGTATCCTCTACGGACCACATTTCATAAATTTTCAAACTGGATGCTCCTGGTATACAACAATACACATGAAGGCCTTGTTTCATCAAATTTTCATACTAGACCCATTAGTAACATTGAAGCTCAAAATCAATCACCACTGCAATACAACCATCAAATTCATCTGCATCAACCATTCACTGAAACCCAATCAATCTCTAATATAAATGAAACCCAATCATCAATCTCTGATATAACTAAAACAATCAATCATTGAAACCTTTGAACCTTTGACACAACTGAATCAAACAATCGTTGAACCTCTGACAGAACTGAATCAACCATTCATTCAAACTTAATCGAATTCAACCAATCAATTGGAACAGACAGATCATTGTATGATCCGAATTTAAACAGGAACGCAATAAAATATAGAGATAACCATATACACAAAGATGCAGCGGAAATAATGCTTCATTTTTCATTAATGGAAAATACCGAAATATGCTTACAACCAGAAATGGAAATAAACCAGCTAGGGCGATGGTAGCTTATCTCTTAGAAGAGATGTGGCGGCTACATGCCTCTGAACTGTTCTAAACTGTGTTACAATGCGGCTCAAAGGCCTATTTATTGTTGAGAAATAATGAAAGACCCTTCACATTCCGAAACCTAACCCTAGAAGATGAAACGCCAAATTGTGGGCCCCGTTTGGGTAAATTGGTACATCAATTTCCGGGGGTCGTAACTTTGGCATACGATCTTCGTTTGACACATACGATAGCTCGTTAGAAAGATCTATCCAAGAAATACCACTTTGGGAAGGGCAACATTGGTCCATGGACCCATGTTGCCCCCAGATTTCCCAAAAAAAATCGTTTAGGGCCTCAAAACGGCTCCGGAAGTTCAGGACCCGAAAAAACTGCTAAAAATAGTAAATTGTGCTACAATTACGGAAACTGAAACACTGAAAGAGATAGTTGCGGGGGTCCAAATGGGATAGGTGGGTGGCCACCAACATCCACCTGGATCATTGTAACCAATACACAGATCTGAACCCTTAACACTGCACCAACAACCAAAACTAAATGTAACCTCAAAGGGCATGTGTCAGAATGTACACGCTCCTTTAATGAAGCAAACCTGCATGTATACGCTACTTCCTTTGCCCAACCTACATATACCACTTAATATATTGAATCATAAAACCTCTTAACCACAAATTTTACCAATCAGTGACATTCTGAAGATATATTGTCATATTAAAGAGTTCTAAACAGATAGCAACAAGGATCACCCTTCTTTCTCAATCAATTAATCAATGAGACACAAACTCTTTATGCATTCAGTTTTACTTTCATATCTAAGAAGACTTCATTGAAAAACAGCATTAAAATAGCAACACTGATCTGATAGATCAGACATCCTTGAAAATCAAGATTTTCTTTTACATATGCTACTTGGAAGAGCTGAATGAGCATGTATACGCACCTTCACCAAAGTGAACCAGTGTATAGATATGAAAATACTTATTTATAACTTTGTTGCAATTCCTAACTTCATACATACATATTTAGCCCAACTAATATCAAATCACATAATGATAAGCCATTATGATCTTGATCCATCATTATATCTCATCCATCATCAAACGCTCAGGTGCATATTTAGTCTAGATCAAGAAAAGAATCAGAAACCGATAACATGCATATTTTCTTTTGATCTAACACTTCATAATATATTCATTACTTGTGCACTTATCCCTTTGATCTTCTCCTCCTTATATAGTTTTAGGCCTTTCTCAATACCTTGGAAAAACCACTTAGGACCAATACCTCAGACCAATACCTCGAACCAAATACCTCAGACCAATACCTCGGACCAAATACCTCAGACCAATACCTCGGACCAAAAACTTAGACCAATACCTCAGACCAAATACCTTGGACCAAATACCTCGTACCAATACCTTGGACCAAAACCTCGAACCAGAACCTCAGACCAATACCTCGAACCAAATACCTCAGATTGAATACCTTGGACCAAAACCTCACACCAAAACCTTGATTTTCCATCGCATACACGCTTTTCCTTCTGTGAAAGTGCATGCATATGTATACGCTTCTTCTGTTCCATGAGCCCGCGTGTATACACTATTTGGACAAGTTGAGCCAGCATATACTTATTAAACCATTCTCTTTCTTCAATTTCTTGATTCTGATTTGTAGTCCTTTGTTCCTTCATCCTATTATTTTGTACCATTACTTTGTTCCCTCTGAATAGACTCGTTATAATGTGATTTCCATATTACTTTTGAAATGATTCCGTTGAAGTTCCCTACATTTTGTAACATCTATAAACACAACTGCCATGCATTCTGTCACATCTGATGTCTCTCCTGTAGATTCATCTAGTTATGTAGATTCATCTAATTACCATACAAGTGAGTTGTTCTACTACAAGTGGGTTTCCATCAAGTACAACACATGTATCATAATGCCAACATGGGTTTCCAAGGGTAAATCGTGTGTTTATTTGTGGACGATGTCTGTGTATTTTTTTTGTTCTTTATTTTTTCACATTTCAGATATTTCATACTTTTGAACATAAAACCAATGATTAAATAATATGAAAGTTAAAGGAAATTAACCTTCACAATAAAGATTTCAATATTTTATCAAATATGTTGCGATGAACTATTCTATTGGATTATCCAGAGCAATTTATGAATCATATTGGTATCAAAGTAGTTTTCTTTGTGGGATTTTATGGGAAGTTGCATGGATCTGAGAATAGGTTTAAGAAAAAAGTCATAAAACCCTAGTCATGGTTGACAAGTTTGTTCACAATAACCCTAAAGATCCAATAGAGGTGATATTTACAAGTTTGGAAGCACAAGTTTCCAACATCAATCATAATATGAACCTCATGGAGGCTCTAACAAGCAAGCTTTGATTGTTCATAGAGGCCAGAGGTTCTAACTCAGAGATCCAATTAGAGGTGAAATCAGGAGATCAAAAATACCTAGAAAAGGGGACATAAAGAGTCACCCAGTTTGAGTGTTATCAACCTTTCACAATCCCTGTTGAAGATGGAAGTGAAAGTGATATAAATCCATACCAAGGTGAGATCTATGCATTAAAATTGAATCAGTGGTTGCAACAATTAGAATTTTATTTTTGCATTCACCATATAGATGAAGAACAAAATATATCATTTTCCGTAATGAAGTTAGAGGGTCATGCTTTATGCTAGTGGTAGATCCAGGAGGAAATACTTAGGCTGGAGGGTGATCCACTAATAACTAGGTGGGTGGATTTCAAAACACTCATTAAGTCCCAATTCCACCCTATTGGGTATATAGAGTATCAATGGATCTAATGGCACTACTTCAAGCAGAGACAAGGGAAAAGAGTATAAAAATACACCACTAAGTTCAAAAAGATGTCAATCATGTTGTATATCTCTCCCAAGAACCCTAATGTACTCCTTAAGTGTCTAGGAGGTCTACATAGCCATGTAAGAAAAAATGTGATGTTATTCAAGCTAAGGATAGTAGATGAGGCATTTACGCAGATATAATATTTGGAAAGAATAGGCCACAATGAAGAGAAACCAAGCAATTCCAAGTAGGATATTGGGGAGCTTCCAAGGAAGGGAAGAAGTGGAAATCATGGAACGATGAGAAGATGGTATCCATTGTAGATTAGTGCAAGTATCCAAGAAACCACTGTAACCATTGCAATATTTATGGTCACATTAAGAAGAAGTGTTAGAAACTACATCTAAAGATGAACTTGGAGAACTACAACAAGGATGCAGAAAAAAAAAGAATCTTCTAGCCATTGATTCAAGTAATCAAGTTGAAAGTATCTCCATTGTGGATGAGAAGATTGTATGCACTTCAATGTAGAAGTAGGTGAATACAAGTAACCTTCATTACTAGGAAGAGAAGGATATGACCAAACTCTTTCAAATCAAGATCCAGGTCAAGAATACCAAGATACACATTGTTTTCAACTTTGATTCATAGGCTAGTCTCATAGCAACGAATATAGTCAACAAGCTTGGATTGGATTTTCGCAATCATCCTAGCCCATATTCATTAGGATGGGTAATCAAGGATGTAGATATTAAGGTAATGAAACAGTGTAAGGTTGAATTTGTTGTAAGTGTTGATTTTATTGATGAAGTGGAATTGGATGTAGTTCCCCTTAACATATGTGGATTCATGTTTGGAAGCCCCTACATGTATATGATGGATGCAATCTTCATGCGGAGATCCAACTAGTACCACCTCATCAAGGACAGGAAGTCCGACATCATAATTGTGCATAAAGGCAAGTCAATGGTCTCATTAGTATGTGTCAGCCAAGCCAATAATTTGATTAGCTCCAATAAGAAATATGGTTTACTCTTATTAAGATAAGATCAATGGAATTATGAGTTGATGAGAGTAAAGGCATCCCTAGAGGAGTGTACTAAAGAGAAAAAACATCAGTTGGAAGAGTTTACATGCGCATATAAAGGAGTGTTCTAGCAGCCTAAAGGGATATTACCCAAAGGGAAGAAGAGTTTCTATGGGCATATAAAGGAGTGTTCTAGTAATCTAAAGGGATACCACCCTAAGGGAAGTGAAACACAAAATACAATTATTGTCAAATTGTCAATTCTCGAATATTGGGTCATATAGGTTGTTCATTCTAGAAGCAAATGAAGAAGTGAATAAGAAATTGTAGTAGTTGTTGAAGAAGGGTGTGATTCACCCAAACACCTCACCTTATGAGTCAGCGATCATAATTACCAAAGAAGGATTAGAGTTGGAAAATATGCACTAATTACAAAGCAATAAATAATATTACACTTGAGAATCAATTCCCTCTCCCCGGGATCAATGATCTGTTAGATTATTTGTAGCCTACAAAATACTTCACCAAGTTGAACCTCAAATCGGGATAACATGAAGTATGTGTCAAAGAAGAAAACACCTGGAGGACTGCCTTCAAAACAAAGCAGGGTTTGTATGAATGGTTGGTCCTGCCATTTTGTTTATGTAATGCAACAACCTTTATGAGAGTGATGAATAATGTATTCTGCCCATATCTAAATTCATTTGTTCTAGTCTATTTGGATGATATATTGTTTAAAGTGCTACTTGGGAGGAGAATGTCTCACATCTTATGTGGTGCTAGATACTTTGAAGAAGCACCAACAGTTGACTAACTTCAAGAAATGTGAGTTTCCCCAGTTGTATTGGGTATATTTAATGTGATTAGTGGAGGAGAGGTCAAGATAGATCTTGCAACAATGGAGGTCGTCATAAACTAGTGGAGAGTTCCTACAAATGTCTTTGATGTTAGGATCCTTTTTGAGGTAGCATAGTACCTGCGACAGTTCGTAGCTTCATTTTTAGCAATAGTTACATCCCTCCACACAATAACAATGCACAACAAGAGATTCTAATAGGGGAAGAACCAATAAAGGATTTTGATGAGTTAAAAGGAAATATCAGTCAAGCACCAGTTCTCATCTTGTTAATTTTCCATGAAATTATGCAACTACTTAGATGAATAAGTGAAAACTGAAACCTAGTTTACTTTCACCAAGATATAGATTTTGTAACAACTTATAAGCAACAGAATAAAAAAAAACAAAGATTAAAATACATCAAACAAATTGACACACTTGATTAGCCAAGAAACCCAAATGGGAAAACTTGCTTTCTTTGTTGTAGTATTTTATTGATTAAGCTTGAGCAATTGAATCTCTTACAAGGAAATATTTCTCTCTGATAACACACTTGTTATCCTACTAAACTAGCTTGGACTCACCCTGCAAACCCTTGATCCTTGCTCCTAATCCTTTGTGCACTTCCTATCCCTATTTCCTTATGCAGTAGGACTATCTCCTTGTGTACAAAATATCTTATTTTGTAGCGCATTAGGCTACTATTTTTTTGTGCACTTGGCCTCCTAATTTGTAGCGCAAATATGCTCCCAAAACCTGTGTGCTCTTGCTCCTCAAGGATAAGCACACCACAAAGAAGAATTGTTCTCACAAAACTTGTGCACACAATAATGAATAATCCTAGTTCCTTCATCCTTCCTTTATAAATTTGATCCATGCTAAATTAGGCTAGTTCAAATTTAGAACATGAGTGGTTGATTAACAAGTTAACAGAGAGTGAAATCTCTCTCTCTCTCCAATCAACACTAGAGTCATAACTTGTCCTTCCTTCAAAAAATGACTGGATTTCTAATTCGTAATATCTGAACTTGTAACTACCACCCAATCCTATAATTAAACTAAAGAAGGAACCTCCAACACTATGCATGAACTCATGATGATTATTCCCATAAACTAGAAGTTAACTCACCACAACTAAATTTTATCTCATGAATTTGCATCCATGCCTAGAGAAGGACAAACTTGTGGTCTTTCTGGAAAAATCACAAGCTAGAAGACCTTCACTCACTACAATTTTCAACACTCCCTCTTAGCGTGGAAGTGATTTTATACAACTCCCAACTTATCTCTGAAATAGACGAAACTACCTCCTCCCAATGCCTTGGTCAATATATCTATTGCCTTCTCCCTTGTTGGAACGTATGGTAGCTTCACTATCACTTTCTGCACAAAATCCCTAAGCTGATGATACTTGATATCAATATTCTTGGAGAGATCATGAAACATTGGATTCTCAAAGAGCTTAATGCAACTCTGGTTGTCATACTATATCATATTAGGTTCCATCCCCAGCTTGAAAATTCCCACAAGCAAATTCCTGATCTAGATAGCCTCACATGCTACCAAAATAGCAAGCATGTACTCAGCCTCTGCTAAACTGAGTGCAACTAATCTTTGCTTCTTGCTAAACTAGGAAACAGTTTTTGATCGAATGTTGAAAACGCAACCTGAAGTACTCTTCTGATTTGTGGAGCACCCTACCCAATTTGCATCTGTTAAGCCCTCGAGCCTCACTCCATCAACTTGTATGTACCATAATCCATAATCTGTTGTACCTCTGAGATACCTCAAAACATGCTTCACAATAACCCAGTGAACTCTAGTTGGTTCCATCATGAACTGAAGTAGTTGGTTTATTGCAAAACAAATATCAGGTCGTGTGTTAACCAATTACATCAACGACCCGATGAGTTTCCTCTATAATGTAGCATCTACTCACTCTGCTCTACTAGCATCCACCTTCCTCAAGTTTGTAACTAGATGTGTGGCCATGGGCCTGCAATCCTGAATATAAAACCTCATGTGTGTACTTTCCCTGCCCCAAGAAGATCTCACCATCACCCTGGAAAACCTCCAACCCCAGGAAATAAACAATGTAAACTTTGAAACGAGAACTGATACTGTTACCTGTTTTGTAGAGATAGCAAAAAAAGTGAACCGATTTTGAAAATGGGTGATGCAGAACACGTATGTTTTTTTAGAGCATAGTTTTTAGCACTATAAATTTTTTTATGTACATTGCATTTTAGAATGGTAGTGATTTTGATGTTGATTTAAATAAGTGGTAATTCTACACCATGCCCTTTTTTTAAAAGGCTTTTTTTTTTACTTTTAATTTTATAATGTATGAAATGTAAATAATTATTTTGTAAATTTAATAATTTTAGAAGTGGTCGTCTTCTTCAATTTTTATTTTTTATTTATTTATTTTTTTAATGAGGTTTTTATTGTTTTGCATATTTAAATAAAAAGGTCGATATTTTGAATTTTTGATATTCTACATATTTATACATCATTAATTAATTTTTCAATCCACATGAAATAATTGTCTCTAAAAAACAATATTTTTTAACAATTGACATAAAAATAACAATTTTTAACATAAATATAACTAAAAAACTACAAGTTTTGATAAAAAAAAATTGTTAGAAATGACATGTCAAAATCACAATTTTTATAGGAAAATTTTAACTAAAAATGATTAAATAATAGTTTTTTTATGAATTTCATGTCAAAAAAATA
>APFE031648059.1:0-14381 GCA_000404065.3 Pinus taeda
TCCTAAAAAGTCACAACACACATCAACTTTAATACTTAGCACATTAACTATAACCTATGTATACTTAATGTGGCATAACATAGTCAAGGTAGAGGTGAATCAAGTGTAGCTCCTTCAAATTAAATTCCATTAGAAGGGAATATAAAAAATGTTGAGTATTATGTAGATGATATTTTGACTATTGACATTGACGAAAAGAGCATTTTATGGGAGTTAGTCTATGGCAATGATATAGATGAAGACTCATAATTCTCCCATTAGATAATATCATAATGACATATATTTTGTAGATCACTTGGGGCCTTAATGTTGGTGTGTCAAGCACATTTCAACTATTATGCTTATTCTTTCACAAACATAAATGTATATTTCTCAAATTTTATAAAACAATATTGATGAGTACTCATAATTCTCCCATTAGATAATATAATGACATATATTTTTTAGATCACTTGGGGCCTTAATGTTGGTTTGTCAAGCCCATTTCAACTATTATGCTTATTTTTCACAAAATTAATTATATATTTCTCAGATTTTATAAAACAATATGATTTTTTCCGGTTTATCCCTGGATCCACTAAAATTAGCAAAGTATAGATATGTTTTTCTTAATTTAATTATATGTATTTCAATGTTGTTTGGATTCTATGAAAAACCAAAATCGATGCCTTCCACAAGGTACCCATTGTGACTACCATTAGTTTTGTCCTGTTTCTAGGTAGAAATTAGAATTATATTCTAAAGCAGGATGGCTAAGTTCCAATAACACTTTCAATGTATATAGAAAGATCTGTTAGATTCATTGAAGTACCCGTACTGAGGATTTTTCTTATATTATTTTTTTAGAATTCAATTTTTATATGTATGTCTCAAATTTCAATTGCGGAAAGTATTTTTGTCTTACATGAAAAGAGAATTAGAGTAGTGGAAGAAATCAACTTAGAAAAATATCCAAAAATAGAAATCACCACATTCAAAAGAGAATAAACCAAGAAGGAGATAATAGAATAAATCTTATTCTTATCATGATGAGGATGTAATGGAGACATATATCGATATCGCATGTATCATAAAAATGGTAATTGTTTATTTTATAGTGTCACTCTAAAAATTTGCAGTAAACATATTTTGATACATATTTCATTAGAATCTATTAAATGATAGAAGTGATTGTAGGAAGCAGAAACATTACCCGACACAACAATATCCAAGGAATTTTTCCGATGAGGTTGCAACCCGCTAGTCATAGATGTTATAGGTTCTTCAGATTTCCTAGCTCAAAAGGCATGGCTCCTTGAGAAAATTGTTGGTTAAGTTAAATTGTAAAAGGTCCAGAAGATTCCCTAAAATGGATGGAATTTTAGCATTAGAAAATTGGAGAAAATGTTTAATACTTGCAACTATGGTAGTTGGGTGAAAGTGGCAGAGACCGAACTCTTAAGTTATTTGTGGAGAGATATAGATGTTTATGTCTTGAAAGCTCAGAGACAGAGACAGTCTCTAAGAGTAGGAGTCAAGCAAGGATAATATTATGTGATAAACCCAAATACTTGAGGTTAATGCATCTTCCCAAGTCCACATGACTACTACCTGAATCATTGATGTAATTTGAAATCAATGCCTTAATTTTTAATCAGAGTGACGCAAGCCAAGATGACACTCTACTTTTTTTTTGGGATGAATAGCGTGTTCCCAAATTTTCATTAAATAGCTGCCAAATTATTATTGTCAAATTTCCATTAACAATTTTTCTGCAACATTGTGATTGCCATGATAAGGCTAACATGTAAGAGTCCAGTTGAGTTAAAAGCTTCACTTTTCTTAGATAAGTATTCAATGTGTTAATTTGAATGCTCACATTTATAATAGTTATCCATAAAATATTAGTATAAAACTAATAAATAATAATTAAAATATCTTACTAAATATTTATCTAATTTAAATTTGATTTCCAATATTGTTTTCAAATTTCTATTAATAATTATGTACCGTATGTGTGCACAATTATGAGTGCTAGGTAAAGAGGTTCAACCTTATATTGAAAAAATTCTTACCTACAAGCCAAATTCAACTCATTTTGTGCATATTTTTCCTTCATAATCGTTTCAGAAAATATAATACCAAATATTTTGTTGACAACATTGAGTAGAAAGCTTCAAGTCTTACATGTAATTATTTAATATGATAACATAAAATATCATTGACACTTGAATTAGTTATCCATATAAAACTCCTAATAAAAATTATTGAGCAAAGTAAGAATATTGAATAGGAAAGTTCCAAAGGAATATGATAAAATCTATGAGTTAAAAAATATTTAAATATATAAATAAGGTCTAATTTATAGAAAAAATAGTATTTTTCATGCTGAGATACAACCTCAATTTATTGTTTAAAATACATTTTTGAATTCATAAATTAATTCAGCCCCTGGAAAAAACCTTGGGGGACTCAAATTCTACAAATTAAACAACTAGAAGTCAAGTTTTTAAAAATAACTGCTAGAATTTGGTTTAAATTGAAATTAATTAAAAAAATGATAATGATAAAAGCTATTTCCTCTATAAGTTAGACTACAAATAAAAATAATAATTATGTTAAACACATAATTAATATAATATTTAAATATATGTGCGTTAAAAATATTATAATTTTAATCCAATGTAATATAAGAACAATTAGTAATCAATAAATATATAATTTGTACAATAATGATTTTTTTTTCCAACACTATAAAAGTATATCATTATTAGTGAAGCTAATCATTTTTTGTTGTTACTGTTATTCAAGGAAAACTACTCCATCTGGAATGTAATATAATAACAACTAGTAATCAATAAATATATAATTTGTACAAGAATGATTTTTTTTCCAACAGTATAAAAGTCTATCATTATTAGTGAAGCTAATCATTTTTGGTTGTTACTATTATTCAAAGAAAACTACTCCATCTGGAATGACCCTTTAGTGGTCTACAAGGTGTCAGATGGCTCATGGGCTTGGGTCATTTACCTACTTTCTAATTCCTTAAGCGTCTTTAAATCTTAATTGTAACACTTAAAAATATATTAATGATAATTTTACATATATTATAATACATTAATAGGAGTAGTTAATTTAGTGAATTTACATGTATTGGTTAGTTGATGTTTGAATACATTTTAGTGAATTTTTTATAGTGTCAAAAATATTTATCTAACAAATTTCAATGATAGGTGATTATTATTTACATAATACCATTTTTTGAGAATGTTAATAGCATGGTTTAAGTTTCTTGATAGTCTTGAAACTAATATATTTTTCCAATTAAAACCGTATATTTACTACATTGAATAAGAACAAAATGAAATATAGGGATACATATGTAATTGAGAATATCTTCAAAGTATCACCAAGTATTTGTAGAGCATCAAGATTACAAAATAGAAGGTTCCATGATTAATCCTAAAACTATGTACCATTGATTTAGGACAAAGACATCCCTCATCAATATTCCTCAGGTGTGAGGGTACTTCCTTATTAAGTAGATAGTCCAAGTAATGATTTTATTACAAATAAAATCTAGATATAATTGAGCATACCTCGTTGTTAAAATACACTATGTGACAAAACAAAAATTATTGGAGCATTTATAGATTTAGCAAAATAATAGTTTGTGAAAAGTAAATAGGTTAGTATGGTATATCAACTTGTATCATCACCAAAGGGGTTGGAAGCTATATTGGAAATAACCATTTAGGTACGAATGAGAAAATACATGAAAGTTATTGTGTTTTTAGATTGATGTTATCACCAAGGTTTCACCCTCATCATAACATAAATTTGTATCAAAAAATACATGCCAAAAATATTATAATGATATTTTCCCAAACTCATTTTCTTATTAGTATTATTTATATTAGATTTGTTTCTTGATGTATATCATTTTGGGTCCCCATATTAAAATCAACACCATATTGTACGACTTAAGGGTTATTTTTGTACATATTTTAACAAATGTTCTTAGTTCACCATGAATGTAACAACCATAGATTTGATCATTGGCATTAGAAAGAGAGAACTAATGTTATAAAAAATGTAAATCATCCATAAAACATCATAACAGTAAGGAATGGAGAGTGATTTCTTTTCACTTAATTATGATGTTATTGATATAATTAAAAAATTATTAAGAGAGCATGTAGATACATAAAATTTGATAATGAGATAATAAAATATATTAATGTATGAACCTAAAAACCCTAAATCAAAATTCTCCAAAGCAAGAAATATTTAGCACAATAGATAAAGGTGAGTCCTTTATATCATGTTTTAACTAGATGTTGAAACAATTTAAAGAGGAGGAAATTATAGATCTATTTACACCTACTATGAGTACATGGTGAAGCCTACTACCAAAAGTAGCCATGATATTACTAGAAGTTTCCTAATTTAGTTAGTATTTTTTTAAACATACGCTAGAAAGGATATTATGGGATATTGAATAGCGAAGGAAACAAGTCATAAAATTTAATATGTGGCATATTTAACTTGATTTAACATTTATTTAGATTCATAAAATGTTGTGTTTCCTAGAATAAAGTCATTGTATATCTATTAAAATAGATATATCAAATATGTCTGCCTGAACAGTAACAACTCATAAAAAATGTGAAATAAAATGAGTAAATGAAATAGAGTGCATGAGCTTAAATTCGAGATAGTGTAACT
The DNA here is from genome assembly GCA_000404065.3 of Pinus taeda. Lineage (NCBI taxonomy): Eukaryota > Viridiplantae > Streptophyta > Pinopsida > Pinales > Pinaceae > Pinus > Pinus taeda. The sequence continues at coordinate 4,711 of APFE031648059.1, forward strand.
TAAAATATGGTTTTATAGTATCATGAAAGTTGAAACCACACTATTAAAATTGATGGTATGATATACAAATAATAGAAGATGTAATTAATGAAGAGATAATCGATTCAAGCAACCTAGTTCAATGCATGTTTATAAAATCTTGGATTTTCACTTTTGTAGACCATATATATCGATGGAATTCAACAGATGATAAATGAATTGTTTATGTATGCCATGGTTGGAAAGGAAATAATGAAATAGTTGAATATATGAATTTGAAAATACTTATATAAAATGCTATGAAGTCAAAAATATTTATAAAATAGAGTTAGAGGCTCTTGAGGCCTTCTCCATCATCACATTATTAAGAAAAAAATATGTTGAGAAACTATGTTAAGATGCTCAAATATTTAAAATAAATGGAAAAATGACATATATAAGTATGCATTTTATGCAGACCTAATGAAACATATTTTAAGATTGGTATTGAAAGTTGTATTATGCGAATGGACTTATTTTAAACCTTGACTATGATGGATATCATACGTTTATTAATTAGAGATATATAATAGCTAAATTAAATGAATAATTACCATAAAATCTTGAACTTAAGTGTAAAAAGAGTTGAACAAAGAAGGAATGTTTGCAAGTCACAAAGATATTTCAACAGTTAACTTAAATGAACTGTGTATGTGTTTACTGAGCTAAATCAAATATCTATGTCCAATATTTTATAACTCGTAAATAATGTAAAATAGAGTGTAATAGATTCACGTATTATTCACGACCTATTAAAACATAAATTTTCATAGGAACATATAAGCTTGAGCCATGCTATTAAAACATATGAGGTGATATCCAGGTATGAAAATATGTAACTAATGAAGAATAATTGTATGAAATAAATCTAGAGAAATGGAAATTTGGAAATGGTTGAATATATAGAATTAAATCTAGATTCTTCTTGAAGAAAGAATACTTAAAGAAAGACATCAAAGATAACAATGGTCCTTTTTCAGTTCCCTGTATTTTTTGTTTGTAACAAATCATAATCCTTTTGAAATTTAATAGCAGAGTTGTATATAAATACTAAAGATATTAATTATCTCTAAGATTGCATTTCTTGGCATAGGCAAGTTTATCAAAATTAAGGAAATTTTGAATTTGAGCATTATCGCATTTATGAAAATGTGTGGGTTAAACATATAATGGTTAGTTTTCTCCATCATGATATGTTTTGGAAAACTATAACAATGCAATATAATAAAAGCTTGATAATGCTTCCTAATGGATACATTCAGGGTTTATGAATATCTCTCACACTAAACCAAAGTAATTCTTCCTAACATTTATTTTGAGGTATAAGAAAATATTTCCAATCATGACATAAATTCACATGGATAATCTCTTTTATTTTAAGTTACACTATCTTCAATTTATACCACACATGCCCGTATTCACGATTACTCTACAGATGTTCATATTAAGGAACCTCTTAGCATTATCCTTAACCTTGAAAAAATAAAACCTAATTCCAGCTCTTATAAAAAGTCCCCTTCTTTTTGGGAAAAGTGGGGTCAAATTAAGCTAGTCAAAATTGCATCTTTAATTTTATTCTTCACAACAAATGAGAGCATCTTCATGACCTTTTACAAAACCCTTGTGAATATGTATAACACATAATTAAAAATAGAAAAGAATAACAGAATGATCCTTTTGATCAATGTTATTTTAATATCGCAAAATGAATCATGGGTATTGGTCTAAGAGATTTGTTGTTTCTCATTGAAATTTTGATGATTGAAACACATGGTCAATAGTAGATAATGCAGAAAAAAATATCTTAGAAGACCATGAAAAGGAGGACTAACATATCATTTAAAAGCCACCCTCTCACTTATTTCTATTAGATAAAAAAATATTATCTAGAAATGAAAAAAATAAAAAATATGCCTAAAGACACTGAAGGATCCTATAGAATTCTATTAGCAACACAATCTTCTCCTCCTCGATTATCTCCTCTTCAATTAGGTGCACTAGCATGATAATTGATACATCAGTGGTATAGGCAATTATAAATGGTGGAATTAACATAAGAGGAATGGGATATAATGTATATAAGTTACCTATAGTCCATACAATCCCATAAAGCCTTGAATTATCCATTGAAATTGTTCTCATAAAAACTGATAAAAAACATAAGAAAATACACTAGAGAAATTGAAATGCTATTGGATACTAAAGAATGGTCCCCTGTATTAAACGAATGTGAGAAATCATTGCCATAAAACCTTGACTCACTCAAAAAATGATGGCCAATTGGATGTTTGGTCATTATATAGAATGGGAAAGCCTTGTTTCTATGGATTTCCCCTTTAGTTCATAGTGACTAATGATATAACATATAAAAATATTAATTAATATTTGGGATAAACATTATTAATTACTATTTCGATATAAAAATTCACCAACTCAAATTTTTGAACCCTCAAATTTTAACCATGGGAAATAATTTTCCCCTAAAAATTTCAATCCATTAATCGAGAATAGAAATGAATTACAACTAATAATATGGATGAGGAAGCTATAGAAAAATTTATACCTAAATAAAAAGAGAAAAACATTCAAAGTTGTTGCAGTTAACATAAATACAACACCACCAATATGTCTGTTGCAAATTAAAAATTAAAGTTTATTCTACTCCAAGAGTTAGGTACAAAAATTATAATAATGGAATATGGTAATATATGTAATGATGAAACTATAGTTTCAAAGCTTGTGACCAAAATTTGGAGTTTTAATAGTGAAATATAACCTCAAGCCTGAAACCGAAATTGATCACTTTTGAACCAAAATTTATTTCACTTCCCGAAAATGAAGCAAACAAATCAAGAGGGAAAGAATTCTCGAGAAAATACCTATAAGACTGTGGTGAACCTTGAATTTTAATTTCAAATAATATGCTATTCTGCAAAAAAATCTCTTGTACTACATATCACTATTATTATTACCATTAAAAATATGAAAACTAAGAAAATGTAAAGTATACGATTCAATCACTAAATGAGATCTCATATCCCAAAATTAATTCAAATAACACGATATAGTGGTCAACTAAAGAAATAATCTCATTTTAATCCAAATGGGGAAGGAAAAATTCCTACCAAAATATCCATTTTTGGAAATTGAGTTGAATGGAAAGTTGTAGGCTTATTTATTTTTTTCTAGTCTCCCTCGAAATAAGCTCATGCAAACCTCCACAGCTATTTTTTTTATAAAATAAATTTGGAGTAGTTATTAGTAATTAACTATGATGAAAAATAATTTCCCAAACAAAAATTTAAAGCCCTTAGTTTTGTCCATGGGCAAAATTTCGCCCCAAATTTTTCCGTCATGATTATTATAAATAATGCAAGCATAATATATAACAAGTTTATAATTTATTTGGTTTGTATGTTTTTTTATCCATTGAGAGAGGTATCACGGGTCCCTGTTTTATACAGACATAATATATAACAAAGTTATAATTTATTTCATTTTTATGTTTTTTTAGAGAGGGAAATGAGAGAGGTATCACGGGTTCCTGTTTTGATGCCTATCATCATGGATTGATGTAAGTCTACACTTTCCATTCATTTTATTTTTATGGTTTCCATAGTTTCTCTTAATTTAATTTTAATTTTTTTTTTTAATTAAATTGAAAATAAATTCCAAAATAGATATGAATATCATTCTTCTAATAGAAAAAGTAGATATTCCATAGTAATAACCTAATTATTATGTTGGTGGTAGAGATTTAACTTTCATGGAATATGTTAGAATATCCATAATAGTAATGTTATATGACGATAAGATTTGTGTGCAAGGAAGGTATGCTTCTTTAATTAACTTATCTCAAATTAGTTAACTTAAGAAAATTTCATATCAATACATGTCACATTGGAAATGATGTATTGATAAGCTATGGTACAGGTAAATGGTATTGGAAGAGGAGATATTTAGAATTTAAGAGTATCCATTGGAAGTGGGAGTGGATATACATGGCTAAAGATATTGTTATATTTTATATAACTCTTATATTAATTCTTTTTATAACAATAATAAAGTTATAATTTAGATAATTGTTATGATTCTTTTAATGTGGACAACGTCACATGTATAATGGGTTTAGAGTTTTGATTGTTGTCACACTTTGATTGCTAAAGGTATTTATCAAACATTGGAATAGAGATGTATGTGTTGGTTATAATAAAAACAATAAATCATTTTATAGTAAAAAATAAATTCGATATAGTATATTTTAATTTACTTTTGTAACAAACTTTTTCATTAAATTGAAAATGAAAAATGTGAAAACTACATTTCAAATAAATCTCAACACTAATATTGAAAATAATACTAGCACCAATCTATTATCCATTGATGATTAAATTGATACTCAAGAATTCATATTCCAACATATACACACCTATCAATATTGTAAAATTAATAAAGCATAACTATATTTTCACAAATTCAATTATATGTATTTTATGTTTGTAAATTATGTTTTCCCATATTTTATTTTTAATCACTAATATTTATATTAATGTGCATAAATATATATTTTTAATATTGTTTTTTTATACCTAATGTTTTCATTTTTTTTTGTTTTGTCTAATAGATGCTAAGTTATATTTGGAGGCCTTTTGTTGAACTCTAATGTGATGCTGAGTTCAATTTGAAGAAATTTCACTAATATATTTAGTATATGAAATATTTTTTATTAAAATTATTTAAAACATGCATATATTCTCATTTCTCCCTTTATGAATGGAATTTAACCACAACACATATATTAATGTTTTGCTAACTTCATTATTCAGCAAAAGACGCATGTAATGAATGTGAAATATGGGGACACCATCCATGTGACTTGGAAGGGAATGATCTTGCAATATCAAAATAATTTTTTAGATGGTTAATGACAATTTAATAAAAATATTTTCAGAAAAAAATAAAATATATTTAAATATAAAAAAGTACAAATAAATTTAATGGGAAAGGTAAAGATTTTTGAATTTTCACTAAGGAGATAGATGTTCAAGAATACATATAGCTTAATATAGGTAACTCCTATATTACCACATATTGAAACTTTTATACTAAAAATGGTCATATTTATAGTTTATAGTTACGAAGCAAATTCCTTAGTCCTTATTGTGATAAAACAATTCCATGAAATTGAGATAAAATCGAACATGCATAAGCAATATAATGAAATAAAATAAGAATCCAATGTTTCATTTACTAAATTGTAATACGATTAGAGGTGAAAACAAGAAGCAAAAAAAATCAAAATTATTTGAACACTTCAAACCATACAAAGTAAATTGGGCATGCGATTTTGAGAAGAAAACTCTATAGTGATTTTTCTTAAATAAACACATCCAATAACCAATAAAGATAAATTATCTCACTCCCCATATGATTAATAAAAATGGGTAAACACATGAGCAGTTCACTATAAAATGTATTTTCAAATATTTAAAATCTTTAACACATTTTTATTATAAATTTACATACTAGCACAATTATAGAAATTAAATAACTAGTAGATGTTAATAATTATGAATCCATAATAAACATCAAAAATGTTATCATCTAAAATTGCTATAATTTCTAAGATTATGAAATGAACTATATTATTATTATTATTATAAGTTAAACATATACTCACTTGAGGAAGCATGGAACAAGATTTTGATGGATGGATATTTATATCCATTTTATCATGGAGTTTCTTAATCTACAAATAGACTATGTTACAATACCATGGGAAGAGTCATGGCTTCTCAATATCACATGTCAAAAAAATAATAACTTATTTCATATGAAAATTTCTCATGTGATATTTTGTTAATTAATTAATTTAAAAAAAATAACAAAAAAACATAACTAGGTTGCACATAAATCTCAGTCCTTGATTTGTGTATACTACTAAACAAATTCATAGAATATCTAGTGGTCCTACCATAATATAATAATAATTAATAATTAAATTAAAATTTTGAAATCCCTATTTTAAAAGAAACATGTTTAGGGATATAATTAAGTTTGACTTAATATTAACTTTGAGTTACCAATTACATCTTGCCTAAAAACAAGCATTGTTCAATTTGAACTTTGAATGGGCACACACTTGATAAGTGGTGAAAGTTCCATGATAATAGCCTCAAACATAACTGAATTTATTTTACTATGGTAAGAAACAACTAAATGATTTAGGGTCCTTAATGGAATACATGAAAACTCAATTTTATCACCATAAGCAACAACTAAGTGATTCAGAGTCCTTAACTAAGTTTTCCTTCTTATTATTATCATGTCTGCAAGTGATTGTGGTCATGAAAAGACAAAACAATCAAAATTGGTTTTAAGGTACAATAAAATCATTCTTGGGATAAATTTTAAGAAGTAATCATATAGAAGTGTACTTTAGCATAACAATGCAATCTAAGGTATTTCCATATATTTTGTAGCTAATGATGCAAAAAAAAATAGAAATGAGCATTTCTTGATGTTGTCTAAATCATGTCTACAAATGACTATGATCATATATGGCAATTATGTTTTCTTAAGCTAGCTAAATTGCATTGTTTCCTATTACATTACATGAAATGGCTTATAGATGTTATGTAAGAAGTTATAATGGGATAACCTACTAGAAATGCAATAATTTGCAGTTGTCAATTACATTGAAAGTATTGTGGAGATTCCCTATATATTAGAGTAGTTGATATGTATATCATTTACATATTTTCAACATAGGGAGAACTAAAATGTAGAGTGAGGTCACAAAAGAGAGAAGCCATGCATTTTCAATCCATTTTTTATTATTAAAAAGGGTTTGGTAAAATGATAAAAATTCTTATGATCCAGTATGATAGTATTGTGGAAACATTTCTTTCTATATCGATGTGATGTGAAATGCATTAAGCCAAGGGTAGAGACAATGTAACCCTTGAGAGGTTTATTTGACAATTATTATTCTCATAATAACAATGAAGAATCTACTCTATAATCGACATGGGTAGCATGAAAGTATATTTTTTTGTATGCATCCAGGACATGATATGTGGTACCAGTGAAAAGGAAAAATATTCTGAATAGCATAATTTTGTAGAAAAAATTATAGTTGTTTGGAAAATACAAAGTTGAAAGTTTGGAGACTAGTTTCCTCTAAAGAATGGATTCTTTTAACTATGAATTTTCATTCTCAACTTCTAAGATAATATTTTTAATAAACTTTAATTCATTAAATATTGTATAAAAAACCAAGTAATCTTGGAGAAAATATATATAAAACTAGAAGAAGAAAAGTACAAATTTCCTTAAAACCACACAAACTATTTTAACAAAAAATATATATATTATATTTTCTTACATCACAGAACAAAATAAGATATATTATCTCACTCCTTACATGATTAAAGAAGAAAACTAATAATTCTCTATTAAATTTGTTTTCAAAATATGTAAACATATTTACATTGTAAATTTACATATTAAGTTTGACTTCATTTTTACTTTAAGTTACAAATGGCATTAAATTAGGGAAAAGTTTAACTTATTGATGAAATGACATTTTTGCATCGAATATGGGATTTCAATTTCTAGCAAGATTGATTTCCCCTAAATTCTTGAATTTTATATACTAAACAACTTAAACTCAAACTTTAAAAATATTTACTGGGTTTCAATTAAAATTAACTTTAGTAATTATGATATGATCAATTGTTTATTAAGATATATGAGGCAGGGAACCTTTAAATGAATATATTTTTTGGTTACAAAAAATGTTGTAAACTGTGATGCGCTCTTAACGATCCATCAATTGTTTTTTAGATACATGATGTAGAGAATCTGTAAATGAATATATATGGGTGCCTTGAAATGAGTAGAATGCTTTTGATATGCATTTTTCTTTTAATTTTAGTAATTATGATATAACATATTTTTGTTTTCTTTAATTGATATGTGATAGGTAGTTAAATTTATCTAATTTAAAAGACTTAAATAAAAATCTGGAAGAATCAAAAGAACTAACACAGAGTCACAACCACAAACATTGACATGCACTAGAGAAAACACTTGCAAAATCAAAATACAAAAGATTCCTGCTGCTGCTACCGTAGTAGCTAGCAGGTCTCGCTGAAGAATACAGTGAATAGGCATGCTTTGTCATACCCATGGCAGCGACAGGATTACGTTCTTTTGGGTCGATCATAAGCCTATGGAAGAACTATTTTTTTTTTGAATTAAGATCATCTCATTAAAATTTTGATTTAAATTTATTTACTACATTAGTTATGAAAAAAAGGAAATTGGTTGACTTAGGCTTTGGATTTTATCTTTCAAACACAAAATTCAACTTACTATTTATAGCGTTGTTTTGTTTTTGTTTTTCATCTAAAATATAATAGGAAAGCTATTTTAGGTCATTTAATTTGTTTTATTTTTAAGATTTAAAATAAAAATTATTTGATCTCTAATTTCACATTGATCATTATTGTAAAAAACTATTTAGGTTATTTATAGTGATGTAAAATTAAAATTCTTGTAATTGGGTATGAATCTTATTGGTGACGAGGGAAATTAATGGTGACTATATAATATATTCATGTGATCTTAGTTAATCATTAATATTAAGTATTGTTTTTTTTTCCACTTTTCATGATTCATTTTATAGTTCTTTCATTTAGGAGATAACAATTAATAAAATTAATTTAATAAGGAAATTAATCTTATTAAAATAAAACTAATAACACAATAGTTAATGTGAAGCATCTATAGGTTCTAAGTGTTTTAATCTCGCTCCAATAGCATATGTAATGATCTGAAATCGAACCATATAAATAAAGAGAATGAAATTATATGTAATTATTTTTTCATTCTATGTTTTTCTTAGGAGGAGGAGGGGATGACGTGGAGGATAAGAAATAGGTAGAGGTTGAGCAGTAAGTGGAGGAGTTTGGAGAGGGACAAGAGGAGGGGGAGATGGGGGAGGAAGGTGGGCGAGGAGGTAGGGGAGGAGGTGGAGGGGGAGGAGGAGGAGGAAGAGGACATGGGGGAGGAGGCGAAATAGGTAGACAGGGAGCAAAAGGAGGGTTGGGAGGAGGAGGAAGGGGAGGAGGTTGTCTGAGGGAGAGTAGCCGGAAGAGGTTGAGTGGCATGATGAGGAGGAGGAGGTAGTAGGGGAGAGGATGAGTGGGGATGCGGATCGAGGGAGGGAGAGGTGTCAGTGGGGTGAGGATGTGGGGATAGAGGATAAGATTGAGGTTGGGAAATGGGGGGGAGGCAGAAGGAGGGGAGCCAAAGGTGGAGGCAGGAGACGGGGGAGAAGGGAAAATAGGTGGAGGTGGGTGAGGAGGGAGGGAGTTGCAAGGGAGGAGTGGGTAGGTGAGGTGGAGGAGGAGGAGGAGGAGGTTGGGGGGTAGGGGGACAAGAGGAGGGTTGGGGAGGGGGGCAACACGGGGCTAATGGGGTTGAGGCGGGAGGAGGAGGAGGGGGAAAAGGGTGGGGGTGAGGTGGGCACGAAGAGGAGGCGTGGGTGGGGCAAGGAGGAAACAGAGGGGGAGGTAAGGGAAGAGGGAGGGGGATGCAATGGAGAAGTGGGTGGGCAAGGTGGAGGAGGAGGAGGAGGCTGGGGG
>APFE031648091.1:0-10982 GCA_000404065.3 Pinus taeda
TTAGATATCATTTTTGGGATTCAACTGTGTTAGGTAAGTCATTCAAACGTATGACCATTTCCATGAGAGGTAGTCGTAACTGACTAATTTCTCATGATTTTTGAAATAGTTCACTTAGCACTCATTGCATCGGGTGATGCTCACAGGGGTGAAGAAGTGGGATTGAAACTAGAAAAGTGGAGAACAAATCACATAGCATCAATCATCACTTCCGGGGCTTGCACCCGGTAACCAGGACTTCCCAGGAGGTCACCCATCCCAGATTTGACACATATTCAAAGATTAGATCATTTTCCTTTCTAGGATATTCTATGACTAAAATGGATTTACATTATTTTTTTATTAACACTTTTATATTATTATTATTATTTTATGTTTACTCATATTAATTATATATGACAATAATTTACAAATTAATTAATTTTATGACCATTTATAAATGATTCAATATTAATCAACCAATTTCTAATAATTTTATATCAATTTCTAGAAATAAAGATATTTTAATAAAATTATTATTAAGCTAAGCTTAGGTTGAGTAGAGCTTTAATGTTCAATAAAAAATGGTATACCTAAATGTCACAAAAATAATTTTATTATATAAAACCAATACAATTATTTTTTTTAAGAAAAATGAAAAACTAATTGAATGGCAAAATTGAACTCCTAAATTAGTTGCATACCACCTATAACTTTATGTGTGTGTGAGAGAGAGGCCCAACCACATTCTTGTGTAGAAATAGTGAAATGGTTAATAACATTAGCAATGTCCAACTAAGCTAACACATTAATTAATTGCAATTGTGTGTGTACTACTATGATACAAAGGTAAACAAATTTTCATTTTGTTTTATAAGTGTTATCTACACACACTTCTCACCATCAATTTTAGTACATTGAAAGGGTTTTGATTGGTTCCCTATGATATTAAGCCAACAAAAGTTTATAATTGTGAGTGAACAATTTCAAAAGTCTTGAGGGTGCTTTGAAGTGGGATCTTTTCATTGGGAGCCAATGAGTCATGACTCTTGCAAACTGTTGAGGTGATAATACTCTTGTGCACTTTAAACCATGGATCTCATTTGAACCACTAGTTTTCAACCTTTAATTGAATTATACTAGTGACCCAAAAAATTTCTCGATACATAATAATGAAACTCCATTTCCTTCTAATAGATAATCCTTGGAAGAATCTCTTTATATATCACCACTACATTATTCTTTACAACTCTATTAGAAACAAAAATTAGGGTTGATTTAATGATTTAACATGTATTTACTTTCTACAACACATTATCCTACCATACATCCATTCATATTTACCCAATCTTAAAACAATACAAACACTCGAATTTACTTCCATGTTCTGTTTCCCCATTCTGGGGCATGTTAGTAATAAATTCCACCATTCCACTAGGGGGACATGAGGGGATTGAGTAACATTTCATACAATAAAATTAAAAACAATAAAAAATGAGTAAATGTTTTGAATTGATTGATGGAGAGGTGAAAGGACAATGGAATCAAAAGCCAAATCTTGAGTTGTAACTCGAAGGACGATGGAATCAAAAGGAAAATTTCCAGCCTTAGCAACTAAACGTGTGTTGTACTATTCTCACCAAAAAACAATCATTTATTTTATACTTTTATCCACATATATTTTGGAGGTATGTATATCTTTTTGGTGATGAAATATTTTTTTTCTACTTTTTATCCACCTCTATTTTGGAGGTTTGTAATCTTTCTGGCGATGGGATTCTTCTAGATGCATATCATAAAGCCAAGGTATTGATTTTGGTGTGCTGCACAATTTATGCCTGTCACATAATGTTGAGTAAATGTATGCCAAAATGGGTTTGGCCATAAGCATTGAACATTACATTTTATTTATTTATTTATTTATTTTTAGATTTTTTTCGTTTTGTTTAATTTCATCTAATTCTAAGACATTTCTACAATCTGCAAGAATCAATATGAATGTAAATGAAACAAAAAAAAAACAAATTTAACCATTTGAGGTGGATTACAATCGTAATTTGAGTTACCCCAGTCTTCACAAGATGCTTGACTTCTTTTAATTTTCATTTGACAATAACAACCTTGATAATGAGGCTAATGTTGACTATTATTTCTAATGATGAAATGAGTAAAGGGTTTGAATTGATTGATTTGGAGTTGAGAGGATTCCATGCGTAACAACATTAGGGGATTATTTTTGTAGAATATAAATTTATATGAGAAAGGAAAAATAGAGGGAATTTTGTGATACAAAACCCTAATGGAAGAATACATCTAAAATGTGTTTTGGCATAGAAAATATTGGGTTGATTGCATGTACGAAAGTATTGGAAGGATAATTGCACTATGCTCTAATGGAAAAAAGAAAGTTGATAGTTCTCATAGAAAGTGAAAATTTATATTCTCCCATTCATGTAACCTAACAAAAAGGATACATTAGGTAAAAATAGTTAAAGAGAAAGGAAAATAAAACCACCAAAGGTCTAATGAAGCATACATCTAACCAATGAATGAGACAATAATCAACTTCCCTAGCTTAGTCACCAATATGTGTATGAGTATTTGTAACTTAGGTGTATTGAAAATCCATCCTTACGAGTTATGTATCTCAAGAAATAAGAAATATACTACACAATGACAAACTTATTCCCTATTTTTCCATATCCACTAAAGGAAATACAAGAAAGACAACTATTTAATAACTAATGTTAATGCAAAGAATAAATAAAATACTATTGTGTCCATGGAACTAATACTTTACAAACAACACCTCATTAAATAATTTTTCAAATAAACTAGATCAAAATCAACCTAGAGGTAATGTTATTTTCCTCCTTGTGTGCTTTCACTTTAAGATTTATGGCAATGATGAAATCCCAAATGGTTAAAAGAACAAGACTATGTAAAAAATACAACTATCTTCAATGTAAAAAATACAAACACATTGATGAGGTAATAGGAAGATGATAACTAATGAATACAAGGTGAAACATTATATGTAGTAACAAGGCATTTTAGAATGTCCATAATTATCCACAACAACATCTTTTCCACGAACACAAGTATTAAGGAGCTGAAAATTATTAATTTTCCACTTTAACACCATAATGTATATTTTTAAGGATTTAGCAAATGGTGCACATGTGAAAAGGGGATTGAATATTATTCCATGACTTATGGTCAAAATTTAGATTTGATTGAGTCATAATTAGACTATTGAGGTCATATAATGATAGAAATGAGGGCTAAGGCTTGTGAAGGGATGGTGGCAACAAAAATTGTGCATGTTAAGATAAGCGAGCAAAATTAGTTTAAGAACAAAATTAATATTATTTGTCATTATGAAAATCTATATATTTTGCATTCTATGTATGACTATGCTTAAATATGGTGATGGGAATTTGGTTACAATGATTTTCTATTAATTCGTGATTTTTAATTATATTTCATTTTTGTTTATGTTTCGCAATCACACATTTTATTTAATTATAGTCCTTTTGGGGAGGCTTATTAATTTAAGTATTGTAGGGATATGGCTTATAAGAGATGGAAACCTAAAGCCTTTTTTTGATTATGTGTTCAATGGATAGAAGGGCTACATGGGTATACCATAGGCTATCTGTAGAAAATATGTGATAGGTTAACCCGATAATGCAATATAAATCAAAGCAGAATATTATAACATACTTCTACTATCAATTTGCGGAAGCTTAAAGATCGAGCTGAACAATATAACTAGAAGAAGAAGAATCAATGGCACAATACGCATGAAAATACTTTATGGGAAGTCTCAGTTAAAAGCCACACACTATTGTATTATCATACATGGTGGAAATACATAGGAATTATACAAAGCCTTAGCTCTCACAGCTAGCCAACTCTCAGTACAGTCCTCACAGATGCTTATAGGAAATCTTGGCTTCTTTCTATCCTTCCTCTCTGCCCTCCAAGCTCCTATTTTCTTGCATTATTCCTTGTGGTTGGTTCACCTATTACCAAGTGGAAAACCCTACCTTCAAAACTACGCAATCCTCAAGGATAAATCCTTGACTGCATGCATGAGTTTTCTCCATGAGAAAACACATGCAATTGATAGTACACTGTACTTGAACATTAATCTCAACTGGGTCTTTCTCAGAATAGACATGCATGATTTTATGATGAGGAAATCTTCAGTTAACTGGAGTAGCACTAGTTGAGTGCATTAATGCATCAACTGACAGTTAACTCACTATTAGTTCCTCAAATAGTTTGGAACTAATTTAACTGGACTTAACTCAGTAAACTAAGTTAACTAATTACAACACAAATATATCTCAATCTTATCTTGTTAATTTAAGAGATAACTCTTGAATGACTTCAGAAAGACTTCTAACTTGAATTTCTCTAACTAATTAATTTTAAATAAATAAATTAATTATTTCCAAGTAGCTGTTAAGACTAAATTCAATTTTAATTCAAAATCTAATTCAAGGACAAATTAAATTGGAATATTCTTGTTGCCATATTTCAACACTCCCTCTCAACAAGAAAGGGATTATCTGCCACCCCATCTTGTCTCTATGGAACACGAATTTACACTTTGACAATGCTTTTGTCAAAATGTCAGCATCTTGCTCCTCTATCGAAATATATTATAGCAGCATGACCCTCTCGACCTGTGAAAAGCCACGGGTAACAAATCTTGCCTTATGCTTCTCCACATTACCATCAACAACTTTCTTTACCTTGTAAAGCCAATGGGAACTCACAATTGACTTGTTCTCCAGTCTCGGAACCACATCCCAAACACTATTACAAGCTATGCAGTCATACTCCTCCACCATAATATCAACCCAAATCAGCTGCTGCACTACTTCCTCAAAGGAAGATGGCTCAGTCTCAACACATTCCCTAGTAAGGGCCATGTATCCAGTGTACCTCTCAAGTGACCTTTGTCTGTGCTTAGAAGATGGTGCTCCCACATTCTCTCTCACATCCTCCAACAATTTGTCAACTTCTCTTGTGCGCTTCCGTCCATCTCTAGAAGACTCTGCTTGAGTGGACGTCTCCACTCCTGGAACCTCTGCATGCGTTTTCTCCACATCAGTCTGAGGCTCCTCCTCCTTAGGAACCAACAGTTCCTCCATGGCCTGTAGTTGGAGCTCCCTCTCAAGGGAAACTTGCATGGCCTTCTGCTCATCAAACTTGAGATCTCTGTGAACCACTATCCTTCGACTCATAGGAAAGTACACCCGATAGTTGTGAGGTGTATCAGTGTACCCCACAAATATTCCCAACTCTGTTGTCGGCTCAAGCTTCTTCTGTGCATCCTTTGCCACATGGAAATATACCGATGAGCCAAATATCTTGAAGTGACCCACATTTGGTCTCTTACCAGAGAAAACTTCCTCTGGTGTCTTCATCCCAATTATGTGATGCGGGCTCCTATTTTGGAAGTAGACCACTGTGTTGCATGCCTTAGCCCACAAGTGAAGTGGTAGGCCTTGGTCATGCATCATTTCCCATGCTACCCCTACAATAGTTCTATTCTTCCTCTCGTCGACCCCATTCTAATGTGGGTTATGAGGTGCTGTCAACTCTCATTTAATTCCTTCCACTGCACAAAAGTTCTTAAACTCTTGAGAGACATATTCTCCATTGTTGTCCCTTCTCAAGGCCTTGATATTCTTCCCTAACTCTTTCTCGACCAAAGCTTTGAACTCACAAAACTTTGTGAAAGTTTGGTCCTTCTTCTGCATGAAATAAATCTAGCATTTACGAGAATAGTCATCACTGAAAATCACATAATACCTTTGCTTTGTTGTAGATTCCATCAAGAATGGTCCACACAAATCAGTATGAACTTGCTCTAAGATAGCCTCTGCTTGACTGTCTCGATCATGAAGGAAGACTTGGTGTACTTTCCCAAGGTACAACCTTTTTAATGTGTCAGCGTGCTCAAGTTTACCTTTGGGAAGTCTTGTAGATATCTGTTGCATTATCTTCAAATCCCCATGATTCAAATGGTGCAATTGTCTGTGCCATAACTCACCAATGTCTTGGCTTTGCACCAATTCTACTTTCGTACTCAATGTTGCATAATCATCTACCCCTAGTTTATATAGATTCTTCACCCAAATCCCTATCCTCTTGGTCTGACCTGTGGCTATGTGTCTTAGGAATGCCTTTCCTTTACTGAAGACAACATCATAGCCTTTGTCCTCCAACATCACGACTGATACCAAGTTTTTCTTCAGTCTAGGCACATACATCACATCTGTCAAGGTGAGAGGAGATCCATGTTCCCTCTAAAAATCAACTGTGCCCACTCCTGAAACACTATACCTTCTATTGTCACCCATCTCTATGTGCATCTTGAGGTCTTTCTCCTCCAAGGCACTGAATAAATTTTTATCACTGGTCATGTGGAATGAGGCTCCACTGTCAAGATACCAGACACAACCCATCATCGATGACACCATGCATGCAATAAGGGTAAAGTCCATTTCTAACTGAGAGGCTAATGCCTCACCTTCCGATCCTTCCGAAGATCCCTTCTTGGACTTCTTCAATGGGCATTTAGTCGCATAATGTCCCATCTTGTGACAATTAAAGCATATTACTTTAGACATGTCACCCTTCTTCCCTCCATGAGAAGAATTCAATTTGAAATGGGAAGCCTTCCCCTTCCCTTTCCTTGCCTTACTTGCTAAGGCCAGATTTTCTTCATCATCATTCTTGGTGAAGAACCATCTCATGTGCTCCTCTTGATCTCCTCCTGCATGAGATCCGACCACAGTCGTTCAATATGGTAGTTTATCCCTTCCATTCACAGAGTCCTGGTAGCTATTCCAACTCTTTGGAAGGTCAAGGAGAGCGAGGCTCACCATATCATCATCGGTAGTAGTTATTGCCACATTTCCAAGCTCATCTCTGCAGGTGGTGAGCTTGTTCAGATATGTGGAAATAGTATTGCCCTTATCCATATTGATTCTTCGAAGCTTATCCTTGAGCACCAATTTCCTCTAGTCGCTATTGTTCTGGTAGAGGTCCTTCAATGTCTTCCACATTGAAAATGGAATATCCTTCCCATGGAGACTTGAGACAATATGGTCTCGAACTCCCTCAAGGATGATCCGTCTCGCCTTCGCCACACACTTCTTCCACTCAGCCAACTCTTGTGCATTAGTTGAAGCTGGCTTTTGGATTTCTTGATTAATGAATTCCTTCAAGCCATTGTCTTCTAATACAACCTCCACTCTATCTTTCCATGCTATGTAATTCGAGCTACCTTCTAAGGGATACTCGAGGCTCAAGCCATAGAACGCCATTGGCCAACCTTGAAGTATGATATGAATTCGATTTGCACCTGCAACCCCAAACTTCAAACTTCGAATTCTCTTCTCAGTATACTATTTACAGCTATGATACCATGTAGAGATTTCTAAAAATCTAGCTTTGATACCATGTAGAAAATCTGTGATAGGTTAACCCGATAATGCAATATAAATCAAAGAAGAATACTATAACCTACTTTTTCTATCAATTTGCATAAGCTTAAAGATCGAGTTGAACAATATAACTAGAAGAAGAAGAATCAATGGCACAATACACATGAAAATACTTTGGGGAAGTCTGAGATAAAATCCCCACACTATTGTATTATCATACATGGTGGATATACATAGGAATTATACAAATCCTTAACTCTCACAGCTAGCTAGCTCTCAGTACAATCCTCACAGATGCTCATAGGCAATCTTGGCTTCTCTCCAGCTTTCCTCTTTGCCCTCCAGGCTCCTATTTCCTTGCGCTGTTCCTTGTGGCCGATTCACCTATTACCAAGTGGATAACCTTGCCTTCAAAACTGCGCAATCCTCAAGGATAAATCCTTGACTGCATGCATGAGTTTTCTCCATGACAAAACACCTGTAATTGGTAGTACACTGCCCTTGAACATTAATCTCAACTAGGTCTTTCTCAGAATAGACATGCATGAGTTTTTGATGAAGGAAGCTTTAGTTAACTCGAGTAGCACTAGTTGAGTGCATTAATGCATCAAGTGACTATTAACTCACTATTAGTTCCTCAAACAATTTGGAACTAATTTAATTGACTTAACTGAGTAAACTGAGTTAACTAATTACAACTCGAATATAACTCAATCTTATCTCCTTAATTTAAGTGTTAACTCTTGCATGACTTCAGAAAGGCTTCTAACTTGAATTTATCCAGCTAATTAATTTAAAATAAATTAATTAATTATTTCCAAGTAGTTGTTAAGACTAAATTCGATTGTAATTCACAATTTAATTCAAGGACAAATTAAATTGGAATATTCTTGTTGCCATATTTCAACACTATCCAATTTTTTTTGTTGTCACCCGAAAGGAGTATTTGAAATATTATGTTGAGATATTATTTTTATGTAATAAGAACATAAATTTGAGAGATGACATAGTCCCATGCCTTGAGAATGAAAAAAGGTGAATAAATAAGAGGTATCTTTGATAGTGAAACCTCTATTTACAATGTACCAAATGCAAAAATGAGATTCTTATATTTCAAATTATTATTTTTTAGTAGGAGATAAGGAAGGCATGATGTATCTTCTCACCAAACAGCAATCCACTTCACCAAACAAAATCCTTTATTTTCTACAATTCCCCAAAACTTTCATCCACCTTTATTTTCACCCGGATAAACCTCGATTGAAATCTTAGATTCCTTGGATAGTTGGAAACTATCACACTCTTTTAAAGTATATATTTATTTTTTATCATTATTAAATAATGTAATATATATATATATATATATATATATAATATATAATTAATGTGAGATCTTCCTTCCCTCTTGACTTCAAAACTCTTTGAAACTTTCACACTCTAAAATTTGTAATCTAATTTTCTTGTAAAATTATGATAATATAGTTTTTAAAAAAATTACATTCTAAAAATTGAAAACAAAAAATCAATTACATTTCTATGATCATTTAAATAATTATTTAATTTTTCACTTAATTTACTACTTCTGAATAATATATTTTAGGTTCACTTTTTCATATTATTTAACCATAATAATAATATCAACTTACATATAATTGTAATTGTAATTTTAAGTGAGGGATAATGTTTTCATGTTTAATGTTTCATACCCCATAATTTAAAGTAAGAGTGTTGATATAAATAATGTTTTAACTTTTATATTATTTAATCACAATAATATTAATAGACATTCAACGTTATTTATTAAAAATAAATAATACAACGCTCTCCATGGAAAATATTTTAAATAATAATTTTAATATATAATATTTTAAAGATGATTTTATTTTCATTTTTCCAAAAGTGCCTCTTTGAGGAAAACTATTGTGGGTAGACTTCCATTTTCTCATGGACATGCTCTCACTCACCACTAAGTGGCAACATGCACCCTATGACCCTAAAACTCACAACTTAATGAAATTATATGACCTAAAGTACTTAAATCCTCTCTCTCAATGCAAATATTTGTCACTTAAATATATTATATTTAAGCAATGTCAATATGCATACATTACATGTGGTTATTTAATTTAATAAAATTTAAAATTTATCATATCTATTAAATATATTTAATTGTATAACTAATATGTGTGAGAAAAAAAGTTAGAACTATTCATCACATATTTATAAGGTTTTTAATTATTCTAAATAGTTACATTAAAATAGAATAAAATCAATAAAATCAATAAATTTATATTTAGCTTTTTAAGATATTTAAACATATTAAATTAATAGAAATAAAAATAAAATTAAAAGATATAAATTTTTATACACATTTATATGAACATTAAATAAAGTATTACAATTAAATGAATGGAAAAATAAAAATAAAACACGATTTTGATATTATTATATAAATATTTGATTTATTCTTATTAATAACTAATTATATAGTATATATAAAATAATAAATCTACATCAAAATAAACATTGCTACAAGCTCGAACCCAACATGGTTAAACATGTAATTCTCATTCCACATTTAGTGGTGTGACTCGGTATATCCAATGTTCATTTGATCTGAATTTAAACAGGAATGCAACAAATTACAGATATAACCATAAATATAGAGATGCAACAAAAATGACACTTCCTTTGATTAATATCAAATAATGAAAAATGCTTACAAACAATATGGAAATAGACTAGCTCAACGATGGTAGCTTATCTTTGAGAAGTGATGTGGTGACTACATGCCTTTGAACTGCGTTAAAATGAGGTTCAAGGGCCTTTTTATTATCGAACAATAAGAGAAAAAAACTAAACAACCAAAACCCTAAACCGAGGAGATTTAACACCAAGAGTTTATTGGCCCCGTTGGGGTTAGTTGGACAACCAACTTCCCGGGGTTGTGACTTGGTCATATTATCTTCATTTGACGTGCATGATACCCCATTGAAAATATCGCTCCGAGCACTATGACAGAAAGAAGATTTAATAAACAATCATTGGTAGTAGATTGCCAAAAAAATGTTGTTTAGGGCTTCAAAACAACTCTAGAAGTTTAGGACCCGAAAAACTGCTAAAAAAAGTAAATTGTGCTACAACTAAGGAAATTGAAAAACTGAAAGAGGTAGTTGTGGGGGTCCAAGTGGGAAAGGCGGGTGGCCACCAACATCCACCTGGATCATTCTTCCCACTTAGGAAGCAATGGCCCCCATTGTGTTGAGTGCCTCCATGAGATGGGGAAACTTCTACTGAACTTGGTCCCTGGTGAGTTGTTCCGCAATCTCTGATGTGTCCAATAATTGTGGGAAGCATGGTCAAGGGTGGCCCACATTGAACACTCGGTGTAAGCCAAGGAATGGGGAAATGTTGTTCTCCAAAGCATTGTTTCCCATAATATTGGTAATGGTGTAAGGACCATATCGGAGTGGTTTGAGCTTCAGATGTGCTCTTGTAAGGGGTTCTTTCTACAAATGCAACTGAACTTTT
>APFE031648092.1:0-89228 GCA_000404065.3 Pinus taeda
ATGTATGAACCCGCGTATACACGCGTTTAACTCAGGGCAATGTCGCATACAGGGAATAAAACACTGTTTTTTAGATATTTGACCAGGTCTGGAAGGAGGGGTTGCCCTAGGCCATGGTTGTAGCATCACAAACCATACTGGTGAGATTTGGAGCTATAACAATTATACCACATTTCATATGGAGTTTTGTTATTAATGACAGAGGATGGGCACCGATTTCTAATATATGCTGCACAGAGCACTACTTCTCCCCAAAACATCAATTTTACATTCTTAAGAAAGATCACTGACCTTACCATACTAAGCAATGTTCTGTTCATTCATTCTGCAACATCGTTTTGTTGTAGATTATATGGTATTGTGGTCTGGTGTTTGATGTCATTCTCTTGGAAATATTTTTCAAAGACATGTGAAGTATATTCTCCTCGATTATCAGTTCTTATAGTACCAACATTTAGTTGAGCTTCATTTGTAATCAAGAGATGAAATTTTTTAAACACATCAAAAACTTGTGATTTTTCCTTAAGTAGATAAACCCAACACATCCTCGAACAATCATCAATAAAATTTAGTATGTATTTATTGCCATTCACAGTTGGTACAGGCATAGGTCCACACAAATCAGAGTGTATGAGACTTAATTTTCTTGTAGCTCTAGAAGTATAATTCTCAAAATATTATTTGTGATGCTTGCCCATATACAAGCATTACATGGAATCAATTTTTTGGGAACTGTTGGAAGTCCTTTAATCCCTTGTTGTCTCATAATTCTAATACTTTCATAATTAATATTACCAAAGCGTGCATGCCACAATAAAGAAGATGACAAAGTATCATTTTGTTGAACCAAATAATTTGTGTTCAATGTAACAGAGGACACACATTTCAATTTCAACAATTTATCTTCTTCTACACCAATCATTACAGTTCTATTATCAGCTGCTCTTTGAATTTCCACTTTACCATCAAATATGTGGATGGAATGTCCCTGTTGTCTTATTTGTAAAAGAGATAATAAATTTCTTTGGAACTGAGGAATGTAAAGAACATCTTTCAAAGTATAATCAGAAAGTCCAGGAATTTTTAACTAAATAGAACCAATCCCCTATGGTTTGATTTGAGACTGATCAACAAAATACACTAGTGCATCAATATTATTGTTGAATTGTTCAAACAAATATCTTCTAAAGGTCATATGACAAGTGGCACCTATGTCTAAAATCCAACTGTCATGCCATGAAGAAAAAGAGGTACTAAATATATCTTCCATATGAAAACTACAATGAGCAACAACATAATGTGCATTCTCGAAAGATTGTCCTTTTTCTGGAATTAGATGATCTTTCTTTTCAAGAATTTGTTCTCTTCTTTCATTAATTTTCTTCGAGGGAATTCTACAATTTGCAGCTGTATGTCCAATTTTACCACATCTAAAGCATTTTATAGCTGTTTTATCAGGAAAATTTCTTTGTTTATCATTCTGCTATCTATCTCCCTAAATATTTATGCCCCCCCGCCTCTATAATTCTTCCTACCTCGACCTCTATTACCCTTAGTATTTCTTTCATATTCTTCTTGAGGTTTTTGGTCTTGTTGAGCAAGACATAGGGTTTCAGTATTACAATTATGTGATGTTTCTTTCTTGCCAAAAGCCTTCTCTCTTTCTACTGTTTTCCCTACTAATTTATTAAAATCTAAATATTTTAACTGCCCACTAGCTTGGAGAGATTCCAAGTAGTGTCAATAGCTAGGGTAAAGAGATTTTATAAAGGCAGTGAGTTGCACATCAACTTTAACTAGAGTAGATTCAATATCATGATTGATGGCTTTAATTTCGGAAGCAAGTTTTAGAGGATCATTATCTTTCATTTCCAAATTAAATAACTTCAACAATAACTGAATTATCTGCAATTCAGAATGTGAATCATAAAGCTCTTTTAGTTTTGTTATGGCATCATATACTGTTTTATTCTGAGCAATGTATCTACTTACTTCTTTTGAGACTGAAGTGGAAATTAAGGCATATTCCCTTTTATCCTTACTTTGCCAGATTGCTAACTGTTTCTCCTCATCAGGCTGATCTGGTGAATTCCCTTCTTTTCCTTCACAGATTCCATCCCATAAATCATTAAAAATAAGTGTATTTTTTAACCTTCCTGAACCATTCGTGGTAATTTTCCTTTCTGGACAGAAAAATCCCAATTAAAGATACCAAGGAGTTCATGTTTTTTTTTTTTCAGATAATGACATAATTCTTAAAAAAAACCGTTATTATTACAATAACAAAATTCTTTTAAAAAAATTATGTTTCAATCATTACAACATAAATTTCCTTTTTTTTTTTTTTTCTGTATTAACTTACAAAAAAAAAACTAATAATAACCCAATGGTTGTATATTAAAAATAGCCAGAGCAGAGTCTCCACCAAGCACACCTCTACCAACGTTGCTGACTCCACCAATGTTGTTGCGCACACTACCAGGTCACGTGTCTACCAACGCTACTGACAGTTAGGTATTCAGGTCAGCAAGCACATCTTCTTTGCTGGTTTACAACAATCGAGGATCTAGGCATTTTGGTTCAATGGAATTCAATCCAAGCTCTGATACCACTGATAAGAAGTATGAAGAATTCCATTGATTCAAATGCTATGATCTATATCTTAATTCATTCAATGAAGGTTACATTTATACTTGAAACCAATAACTGAAAACAGTTATAACTAGAAATACCTAATTTATAACTAAATCTCTAACTATACAGAAATCTCGAAGGATTACAACAAGCTCTAATATGCTTTGGGGTCATATTCCAAAATCATTGTGCAATTGCACACATCTTCAATCGATCAACTTGTCAATTAACAGTTTGACAGGGACTATTCCAATAGTATTCAGCCATCTGGGCAAGTTGGAACATCTTCGTTTGAAGCAAAATTACCTTACTGGAAGCATCCCATCTTCTCTGAGCAACTGCATGTCTCTTCAACATCTGAACATTGGACACAACAATCTCACAGGTCCAATTCCTCTTGAATTGGGCTCGTTGCAAAACTTAAACTACCTAGCCATCGAATAAAAAAAAAAAAAGAGTTAAGCAAAACATCAAGCACAAAATAAAATGAGGGACAAATGGTAAAGTCTGAGATTTATAACTAGGTGGAAGGCATAAATAAAACTTGCTCCCCCATTTCTGCAACAAGTTTTTCAGATCCTAAAGGGAATTTTGAGGCATTTTGACACCAAGAGCTAAAATGCCCATAGAGTGACCCTACAGGATTATTTTTAAGGAATGAAAACTTGTCCACCTTATTAACATTTGAATAAGTTTGAAGTGTCGCCAATACCTATTTCTAAAGTTAGCTTCCCTCTGCCCCAGTCGAGGAGAGTCTACAGTAAGTACAATTGCTTTAAATCCAACATTCTCTGCCCTTCTAATATGTTGTGCAACGAGACATCTATCCTTGAGTAACTTCCATCACCAAACATAAAATGGGAAAACTAATTTTTTTCTTTAACATGAATGTGTACATTCTGTTTTGACAATCTGTATTTATCACTATTTCACTAAGCATAACAATTTAAACAATTAATAACAAAGACTTACTTATTTATTCATGAATGTGTGATGTGAAACAATCTTCTTTCCTTTTATATCTAAATTTCAAATTTCCATAAGACTGGCTATATCTTTCTCTCCAAATTGCCAGATTTCTATACATACATCTGCATCCCAACCTCATACCCTCCTAAACATTTTCCATAAGCATGACCATATGTTTCTTTGAAAATTGCCAAATTTATGTACATGCATGCTCAACGCAAACTCAGATACTCCTAAAGATTTTTGGACTACTTTGGAGATGGGAGAATAGAAGCAACTATAGAGATAAAACATAATGAAAGGGTGAAATTGATGGACATGTAATGAAATTGGCGAACAAATGTTATTTGGAATTGGACAATTTCGAAAATACACCTTTCCACTACTATGACAAGTGTATGTGTAACATTTTGTAATCTTCTTTTTCTTGTTATGGTAGGTGTGTGTAATGTTTTTTAGTCTTCCCATTCTTGTTAATACATAGGTGTCATTTAACAAATGGCATAGTAAATTTTAACCAAACTTTGTAAAAATTTAATTTAAACAAGGTTTAATCATGTGATTTAGATATGCAGGGAAGTTAGTGGTGTGAATTCCATCCATTGATATTGTGGCAATGACGAGAATCTACTCGCATCTTTAAATTTAAACCGTGTGATAAATTTTTTTAATTAGTAAAATGATTAAAGAGCCCAATTCCAATAGGGGGGAGCCTATCGGCATAAACATATATATCAAAATAATATACCTTGACAATAAATTTATATAATTAATTTTTAAATTGACTAGTAAGATGTTTTAAAAATTAATATGACATAGATGTTGATATGTAATAACAATTTAAAACAATAAAAATAATATATATGTGAATGAATTTTATCATATTTTTTTAATAGTACATCATTTTCTTTTAAATATATTTTTTTCTTTTATAGTTTCCAATGTGATAGAAACTTTTTGGTCGCCCCAAAACCTCTACATTGTTTTGTATTTTCTATTTTGAATTTGATTGGTAACTCTCAGTTAGTAGTTAATAGTTAATAGTAAGTTTTAACGTTATTAGCTTTCATGTCTTTCGTTTTCTACAATTCAATCATTTTTTTATTTAAGTTGATGATGAGTTGGCCTAGCTTTCTAATAGTCCCCATGCTAAAAGATAATGCCAAGGTATCAATGCTAATGTATTGCCATAATTGTCCCTAATTCCTCTGAAAGCACATTCCAAAATAAAATGTTTTTTCGGGTCCACTGCCCCTAGAAGTGCAAAAAGTTCACACCCGTCATTCCCAACCGTCTTTACGCCTTTTCGACCTTCCCATTTCACATCAAAGTTGATGTGAGTTAGTTATTAATTAAGCAACAAGAATATTTTATCTCCACGAAATGTCAACTCTAATGCACTCTTTTTGCTGGAGATCACATGTGGGGTTGAATTCAGCAACATAGTACTTCTCCTTTCTACCCAACTCTATTCCCCATATATACTTACTAAACTTCTCTGTAACAAAATTCTTTAACTCCTTGCTATTTTTGAGACACGCATTGAAGTAGATATTTTATATATATATATATATCATATATATGATTTTTATCATATTTTTTTAATAGTACATTATTTTTTTTTAAATATATATTTTTCTTTTTTATAGTTTCCAATGTGATAGAAACTTTTTGGTCTCCCCAAAACCTCTACATTGTTCTGTATTTTCTATTTTGAATTTGATTGGTAACTCTCAGTTAATAGTTAATAGTAAGTTTTAACGTTACTACCTTTCATGTCTTTTGTTTTCTATAATTCAATCATTTTTTTATTTAAGTTGATGATGAGTTGACCCAACTTTCTAATAGTCCCCGTGCAAAAATATAATGCCAAGGTATCAATGATAATGTATTGCCATAATTTTCCCTAATGCCTCTGAAAGCACATTCCAAAATAAAATGTTTTTTCGAGTCCACTTCCCCTAGAAGTGCAAAAAGTTCACACCCGTCCTTCCCAAGCGTCTTTAGGCCTTTTCCACCTTCCCATTTCACATCGATGTTGATGTGAGTTAGTTATTAATTAAGCAATACAAATCTTTTATCTCCACGAAATGCCAGCTCTAATGCACTCTTTTTGTTGGAGATCACATGTGGGGTTGAATTCCGCAACATAGTACTTCTTCTTTCTACCCAACTCTATTCCCCATATATACTTACTGAACTTCTCTATAACAAAATTCTTTAACTTCTTGCTATTTTTGAGACATGCATTGAAGTATATATATATATTATTGAAGCATATATATTATTTTCATTTTTTTAAAGTTACATAGATAAATGTCACAATTATTTATAATTTTTTAATTTTTATTATATATATAATTTATAGATATATACAGATATATACATAAAGTTAAAATTAAAAAATTATAAAAAATAGTGACATTTATCTATGTAACTTTAAAAAAATATTTATTTTATTTTTTAATTTTTTGTATTATATATTATATAATATTAAAAAATTATAAATAATAGTGACATTTATATATGTAACTTTAAAAAAAATGAAAATAATATATATATTTAAATAACCAAATTTAATATTGACGGAATTAAAAGAAAAAACTACCCGGGGTTTCCCTCTCAAATCAACTCCCCTATCTGCATACCTGTCATCTTATAACCCACACGATTATATGTTAGACGATTGCAACAATATCAGTGGTTGATTCATAGGGTTGCCCAAACGCTTTGGACGTTTCATTTGGCAATCTAATAGTTCCATCCGCCCAGCTGAACCTGGCGGTGTGGTTGAAATAACCCAGGAAACGATACATCTTCCAGCCGAAAGGGGGCGGCCACGAGCCTGCCTGCATCCCTATCACAAATCTCTTCCATTAAGATTCTAAGATTCTAGCGGCGCTGGCAGCTTCTTGATCTGCAGCAGCCCTACTAACAG
Source organism: Pinus taeda (assembly GCA_000404065.3). Classification (NCBI taxonomy): domain Eukaryota; kingdom Viridiplantae; phylum Streptophyta; class Pinopsida; order Pinales; family Pinaceae; genus Pinus; species Pinus taeda. The sequence continues at coordinate 6,542 of APFE031648092.1, forward strand.
TATTTATAGTGTGAATGTGAGTGACCGATCTCCTTCATTGTCCATGGTACCTTAGATTTGAGACGAGAAGTGAGAAAGGTGGAGGATGGCCATGTGGTACACCAAAACACGGTACATAGCACGTAACAGTTCTAGACAAATTTGTTATAATTTTGAAGTGGTGACGCTCATTGTTGGACTCCAACGCTGTCGAAATCATTACCTGTTACTGTGTTCCAAACAGGCACGGACTATTGTTCTATTGTTCTTCCTTTGCGATTTCGAAGTTGACGGTTGATTTTTAACAATTGCATTGAAGTTTGATGGCTGCATATTTCTAATATTTGAAATGTAATACCTTCGCTCATGATTCTGAGTCTTAACATTTTTGCTTTGCTCGTCTTTCAAGCAGTAACCCTGTCATACTTTTTCTATTGCAGCAGCGGGGAGGTTTTCTTTTTCTATTGCAGCAGCGGGGATTCTTCAAATCTGCAGGGGCTCTGCTATATACAATTGGGTCCGTGACTATTTTCGATCGGACGACCGTTGTTTGATGTATTGCATGATTTGGGTAGCCACGTTTTGAAGGTAAGTGCTTTTATTTCTTGAGACCCATTTGAATGTTGAGGGATTTAGGATGAATTTGTGATGGCCCTGTGCTTTCATTTGGAAATACTCATAGTTACTTGCATAGAACGTCATGAGTTCGAAACTGCACGAACTGGAAACTACCGAAATGACACTCGACGAGATCCATGCGGAAGACGGGTCGCCTAGAAACTCCTGAAATGAAACTCGAGGAGATACATGTGGCAGACGGGTCGCCAGGGGAACAGGATAAGCAAGGACAGGACTTGCGGTTGAAACGTTTCGGCTCCGAAGGCTCCTCGCCCAGATACGAGTTGCGGAGTTCAAATAAGAATGAAATGTGGCCGAATGTCTAAAATCACAGAGTGGAAAGTCCTTTCTCGGAGGAGCTTCGACCAAGAGACGAAGGAAGCCTAAATCGACACTGGATGATTCCGACGAAAAACGGACAATTCCGGAGTTTCATGGTATTGATGGTAGACTGGTTCAGCAAGCCAGGTATATCACGGATATCAGAGAGAAACTTAAACCAACAAATGAGGATAGGGAGAGTCCGATTGCTAGCGTGTCCAACTGTTCTAGCAGTATTGATGGTAGTCGGGTTCAGCATGCAAGGTCTATGGCGGATGCCGGTCAGCAACTTAAACCATCAAACGAGGATAGGAGGAACCCAATTTCTAGCGTATCCATCAGAAATGCGGGTCTATCCATGACACACGGTGTTCGCCGTCTGGAGGTGACAGGTTCCGCCACCTCGGTCGACTAGGTTGAGACCTCGTTCATGAGGGTTCAGATTCATGACGGATACTCTGCGTTCCTCTGTAGACAGAGGTATGTACCCAGGTTTAGCTTTTTCTCTTTGGAAACCCTAATTCAATTTTCTCTTTCCTGCAGGACTTCGACAACTCACTCTCCAAATGGGTGGTTCGAAAGGGACGTAATGCGTCTGCCATCTTTAACCACATGTTGGCATTCTGAGGCTAGATATAACCTCTGTATGTTGGTTAGGAAAAACTTACAATTCTAGGTATTAGTTTGAAACCCTTGCAGGGGTTCTGTTTGAGTTCAGTTTTTACAGCAGAATATGTAATAGACTACTTGTTATGATTTAGCCGTCGAGGCCACAACTTCTTGCCGTTGCCATTTAATTGTATTTCTAAATTTTAATCTGAATCCAGTGTAATTTAATTATGAACTGTGCATGAATGTATTTTTCTGTTCTGAACATTTAAATCTCAGTTAATCTCCACTAAAAAGGAAGATTTCAACCCTCTTTACTAGCATGTTAATTAACTCGTTTTCATCATATTATCTATGTTTTCATTTCTATAGTGTATTCGCAATACATACTTCAGTCTAATGTCCGCCTATATGATTAGTTGTTTCACTCCATAATATTTTGATTTTTAGATCGGTGGCTAGGTAACAGAGGTTTCAGTCCTCATTATTCTCTATTTTTTTTTTTTGAAATTTTAATCCCTTATGTTAAAGGAATTATGTCAAGTAAAGTCCAGAACAATTTATGTTTTTAACTGGCCTGTCTATAAAAACGTTTTCCTTCACTCTTATTGCACCTTAGTCTCCAACCCAACAACAGACCTTGGCTCTTTGGTCTGCAGATGTCCCAGGGTTTGGAAGTCTTTCGCTACCTGTTAACAGTACCCTCTTAGAGGTTTAAAGTTTCCAGAATGAACAATTAATTGAACAACCTGTGGGTTGCCATGGACCCTTACCCTCGATAAGGGTAGCATTTTTTTTACAACGGCTTGTTAGATGGGTTCTTAAACAACTATTTAAACAGGCCTGGAACGGTCCAGAACCGCCTTCCAGTTGCACTGGTACTACAACAGGTTTAATTTAAATTCCCTCTATGTTTTCTATTTCAATTTACAATTAAGACACATTTGTACAATATTATAATTGTGTAAGCAATCATCTTGCACAGCAGTGTTATGGATTCATCTTTCCCAATGATGATATAGTAGCATCAAAGAACCGAATCTGTTGTAAATTACAGTAATGAAAGAACGAGCCTCGTTCATGTCTCTACTCTTCCGACGAAAAACGGACAATTCCGGAGTTTCATGGTATTGATGGTAGACGGGTTCAGCAAGCCAGGGCTATCACGGATATCAGAGAGCAACTTAAACCAACAAATGAGGATAGGGAGAGTCTGATTGCTAGCGTGTCCAACTGTTCTAGCAGTATTGATGGTAGTCGGGTTCAGCATGCAAGGTCTATGGCGGATGTCGGTCAGCAACTTAAACCATCAAACGAGGATAGGAGGAACCCAATTGCTAGCGTATCCATCAGAAATGCGGGTCTATCCATGACACACGGTGTTCGCCGTCTGGAGGTGACAGGTTCCGCCACCTCGGTCGACTAGGTTGAGACCTCGTTCATGAGGGTTCAAATTCACGAGGGATACTCTGCGTTCCTCTGTAGGCAGAGGTATGTACCCAGGTTTAGCTTTTTCTCTTAAAGAGTTTGGAAACCCTAATTCAATTTTCTCTTTCCTGCAGGACTTCGACAACTCACTCTCCAAATGGGTGGTTCGAAAGGGACGTAATGCGTCTGCCATCTTCAACCACATGTTGGCATTCTGAGGCTAGATATAACCTCTATTTGTTGGTTTGGAAAAACTTACAATTCTGGGTATTATTTTGAAACCCTTGCAGGGGTTTCGTTTGAGTTCAGTTTTTACAGCAGAATATGTAATAGACTACTTGTTATGATTTAGCCGTCGAGGCCACAACTTCTTGTCGTTGCCATTTAATTGTATTTCTAAATTTTAATCTGAATCCAGTGTAATTTAATTATGAACTGTGCATGAATGTATTTTTCTATTCTGAACATTTAAATCTCAGTTAATCTCCACTAAAAAGGCAGATTTCAACCCTCTTTACTAGCATGTTAATTAACTCGTTTTCATCATATTATCTATGTTCATTTCTGAACACCGTCTGGAGGTGATAGGTTCCGCCACCTCGGTCGACTAGGTTGAGACCTCGTTCATGAGGGTTCAGATTCACGACGGATACTCTGCGTTCCTCTGTAGACAGAGGTATGTACCCAGGTTTAGCTTTTTCTCTAAAGAGTTTGGAAACCCTAATTCAATTTTCTCTTTCCTGCAGGACTTAGACGACTCACTCTCCAAATGCGTGGTTCGAAAGGGACTTAATGCGTCTGCCATCTTCAACCACATGTTGGAATTCTGAGGCTAGATATAACCTCTGTATGTTGGTTAGGAAAAACTTACAATTCTGGGTATTATTTTGAAACCCTTGCAGGGGTTCTGTTTGAGTTCAGTTTTTACAGCAGAATATGTAATAGACTACTTGTTATGATTTAGACGTCGAGGCCACAACTTCTTGCCGTTGCCATTTAATTGTATTTCTAAATTTTAATCTGAATCCAGTGTAATTTAATTATGAACTGTGCATGAATGTATTTTTCTGTTCTGAACATTTAAATCTCAGTTAATATCCACTAAAAAGGCAGATTTCAACCCTCTTTACTAGCATGTTAATTAACTCGTTTTCATCATATTATCTATGTTTTCATTTCTATAGTGTATTCGCAATACATACTTCAGCCTAATGTCCACCTATATGATTAGTTGTTTCACTCCATAATATTTTGATTTTTAAATCGGTGGCTAGGTAACAGAGGTTTCAGTCCTCATTCTTCTCTATTTTTTTATTTTTTTTTTTAATCCCTTATGTTAAAGGAATTATGTCCAGTAAAGTCCAGAACAATTCAAGTTTTTAACTGGCCTGTCTATAAAAACGTTTTCCTTCACTCTGATTGCACCTTAGTCTCCAACCCAACAACAGACCTTGGCTCTTTGGTCTGCAGATGTCCCAGTGTTTGGAAGTCTTTCGCTACCTGTTAACAGTACCCTCTTAGAGGTTTAAAGTTTCCAGAATGAACAATTAATTGAACAACTTGTGGGTTGCCATGGACCCTTACCCTCGATAAGAGTAGCATTTTTTTTACAACGGCTTTTTAGATGGGTTCTTAAACAACTATTTAAACAGGCCTGGAACGGTCCAGAACTGCCTTCCAGTTGCACTGGTACTACAACAGGTTTAATTTAAATTCCCTCTATGTTTTCTATTTCAGTTTACAATTAAGACACATTTGTACAATATTATAACTGTGTAAGCAATCATCTTGCACAGCAGTGTTATGGATTCATCTTTCCCAATGATGATATAGTAGCATCAAAGAAGTGAATCTGTTGTAAATTACAGTAACGAAAGAACGAGCCTCGTTCATGTCTCTACTCTTCAGGGATATATATTATGAGATTTTTTTTCAAGCTTTCACCACTCCAAAGAAATGGTCATGCTCAATTTATTTTTGGGAACATGGCCAAGTCCAGTAGGAAGCCGACCTTCGAATTTTTTGCTAGTGAGAAACAACACCAACGCCAATGACAACGCCAAATTGTGTTTTAAATTTGATTGACGGACTTTGTCATGACAACGCCAAATTGTGTTTTAAATTTGATTGACGGACTTTGTCTTGTGTTTTAAATTTGATTGACGGACTTTGTCATGTACTTGGATGTGGTTGTGTGCTTGCAAATTGAAATTGAGAAAGACGCAGTCATATTCATTGGCTACCCAATCCCTTCTGCCATATATGGTGGTGTCTTGATTGGATCTAATTGCGTCTCTCAACGAACCTGTCAACAATTTCATGTTTCTTGAAGCGCAGACTTGTTCACTAAAACCAAATATTTTCATTTGCCATTTTTGTCAGCGTTTTCAGTTGGAATCTTGTTGCATGTTCAATGTATTTAAATGGTTCAAATCAACCATCTTAAATTATGGCTTTTAATTAAATATTATGGTTTTTATATTGAAAATTTGAATATGTTTTTTGGTTGGTAACATAATTTTTAAGATGACTAACAAGCTTCGTATCGAGTACTTAAAATCGCCATTTTTTTTCTTTTTATATAATATTTTTGATATTTTTAAAATTTAAGTTTTAAAAAAAATATTGTAATTATAAATTTTTAAATATGTAAAATTTAATGGAAAAATTATTTTTAAATTGTTGAATATGTAAAAATTTAAATATGTTTTTTTTGAGTTTGAAAATTTAAATTTAAATAGGAAATTTAATTAATTTGGAGGTTTCAAATCTCAGCGGAAAGTCATTCAAAGGAAGCATATCAGTTACTGTTGGTCAAGTTCTGACGATTACGGAATTAAATTGGTCACCTTCTGACGGTTGCGAAATTAAATTTGAGTGTAAACGCAAACACAAGAAGCATAATTGCAGACAATTCAGTGAAATATAGCTTGCCAAAAATAAATTGAGCATGACCATTTCTTTGGAGTGGTGAAAGCTTGACAAAAAATCTCATAATATATATCCCTGAAGAGTAGAGACATGAACGACGCTCGTTCTTTCGTTACTGTAATTTACAACAGATTCGCTTCTTTGCTGCTACTATATCATCATTGGGAAAGATGAATCCATAACACTGTTGTGCAAGATGAATCCATAACCAATTATAACCGCTGCGCAAGATGAATCTAATATCAGTTATAACCGCTGGGCAAGATGAATCCAAAGGTAGTTACAACAGTTAGCAGTCTTCACAAGTTTCTAGCCGGTCACAATCGCCAGATGTGGGTGTTGGATCGTAATGGGTTTCCCTTTGAAATCAACTCGCCTCTCTGCCTATATGTCATCTTATAAGCCACACGATTATATGTTAGATGATTGCAACAATATCAGTCGTTGATTCAAATGGGTTGCCCAAACGGTTTGGGCGTTTCATTTGGCATCGGGTCTAATAGTTTCATCTGCGCAGCTGAACCAGGCGGTGTGGTTGAAATAACCCGACAGTATACACGTGGAGAACTCTATGGAGCGCCATAGCACGAAAGTGTTGTCGTGGTGTCCCCATGAAACAATGCAGTCTGTGGAGGGATCATCCACGAAACGATACATCTTCAGCGGAAAGGGGCCGGCCACGAGCCTGCCTGTATCCCTATCACAAGTCTCTTCCATTAGGATTCTAGCGGCGTTGGCAGCTTCTTGATCTACAGCAACCCTCCTAACAGTATTTATAGTGTGAATGTGAGTTAGCGATCTCCTTCATTGTCCATGCTACCTTAGATTTGAGACGAGAAGTGAGAAAGGTGGAGGATGGCCGTGTGGTACACCAAAACACGGTACATAGCACATAACAGTTCTAGACAAATTTGTTATAATTCTGAAGTGGTGACACTCATTGTTGGACTCCAACGCTGCCGAAAGCATTATCTCGTACTGTGTTCCAAATAGGCACGGACTATTGTTTTTCCTTTGCGATTTCGAACAGTTGCATTGAAGTTTGATGGTTGATTTTTAACAATTGCATTGAAGTTTGATGGCTGCATATTTCTAATATTTGAAATGTAACCTATAAAACGTAGCCATTCTGCATGTTCGTAGATGAAGGTATTTCTCCGAAATGTACTGTCACTTTAGTCAACCCTGAAGAAATTTGTTTACCTGCTGATGCAAAACGACAGCCCATAGAATATACTTTCCTATATAACCCCATGGACTTTATTTACACTATCTACAAAATGACACGGTATAGAATATTCACCTCTCTCTTGTGAATGGATGAATATCGGATGACAGAATCTGTTCTTTCTTGTGAATGGATGAATATAATTTAGCAATGTTTTCAATAAAGGTAATAAGATTTTTAAATGGATGAATATAATTTAGCAATGTTTTCAATAAAGGCAATAAGATTTTTAAATTGGAAAAAAGTTGTAGTTTTTATTTTAAATTGGAAAAAGTTAAGAGTTTTATTTTATAATTATCCAAATAATATTCATATATTAAATTTGGAATTTTAGTATTTTTATTTTTTATTTTTAGTGTATTTATATACCTATAGTTTAATAAGGCATATGAGTTTTCTGGAAAGTTATGGAAATTTTGGTCATATTTAGAGAAAATTCTACAAGGATTTTTACGCCGTAAGGTTTCCCTCTGAAATCAACTCCCCTCTCTGCCTACCTGTCATCTTGTAAGCCACACGATTATATGCTAGACGATTGCAACAATTTCAGCCATTGATTCAAAGGGGTTGCCCAAACAGTTTGGGCATTTCATTTCGCATCGGGTCGAATAGTTTCATCCGCGCAGCTGAACCGCGCTCCAGTGCTACATGCGTCCCTCTAACCCTGTCATTCCCTACCTAAACATTTTCGTTATGAATTTCACTGTGATTTCTTGGCCACTGCTACTGCGATTTCTTGGCCACTTCTAGGGATAACGCCCATATAAATCTTCCCAAATCCCCTGGTCCGAAACATTTTCGTCCTTGCACACAGTAACTCCATAAGCACTACTACAAAGCAATACACATCAAATTTTTCGGTCACTTGCTACCTTCTGAAGTACTCAGGGTCAAGATACCGAAAGCTACCTTTGACAGCAGTACTCACATGGGTTTGATCCAGAGCAGGTCCAATCTTTGAAATCCCGAAGTATGCCACCTCGGCCACAAAATTTTCATCCAACAAAATGTTGGTTGTCTTTACATCACGGTGAATGATTCCTTGCTCTGCTCCTATGTGAAGGTAATGAAGACCCCTAGTGGCCCCTATGCATATATCAAGTCTCTGTTTCCATGACAAAGGAGGACGATTTGATCCATACAAGTGTTTCCTAAGAGGTCCATTGTCCATGTACTCATAAACCAAAATCATCTCAGAATGCTCCTCACAATAGCCAATAAGAGAAACCAGATGACGGTGGTGAAACTTAGACAACATTTCAATTTTAGTCTGAAATTCTGCCATGCCTTGTGCAGAGCTTCGATTTCCCCGTTTTACAGCCACTATGGTTCCATCTGCAAGAATCCCTGTGAACACTTTACCAAACCCACCTACACCCAGAACCAAACTCTCATCAAAGTTTTTGGTAGCTTCTTCTATCTCTGAAAATGTGAAATGTCGGCCTAGACTTGAAGGTCCAGGAGAAGTAGGACTCCCAGCTAACACTTTGCTTCCCTTGCATCCTTTAGTTTCAGAATGCCCTCCATGCAGTGGAAGAGGCAACTAGGGTTTAGTAGAGAGTTTTTGAGATCTAGGACAACAAAAGAAGTAGATCACCATTAATAGCCCAAGAGCAACAAAAAATCCTACAATGGATCCAGCTATTAGACCAACTTTGCTATTCCTGTTTGATCTAATAGAACTGTTCTGTGGGAAAGGTCCATCCAGACTTTTTTTAGAGTTTCTCATCTTCATAATCTCCAACCCATTTAATATGGTGTTGGGGAGAACACTTACCATATTTATTGCAGGTCCTACTTTGACAGCAAGATTTTTCGATCTAGTGGATGTATTAAGTACTACAAAATCGCTGTAATAAGCTGCTGCCAAGTTATTTTGTGTTGCAGCTAATATATCAAAATCACCGCCCATCACATTATCACTGTTAATATATACATTGAAGTATAACTCGTTCACTGCTTTGCTCACGATATTGCAGAAATGCATCCGAATGAAGTATTGGTAATCTAGATCCACGGTAAACAACCAAGAAAGACCATTATTGTGAGAGTTGTCCATTATAACCAGTGCATATAACCACTACCTACAGTGTCAACACTACTCTTCTACCTTTCTACCACATCATCAAATGGCCATTACATCAAGTCCTGGAATAATGGCTTTGCAAATGAAAGCAGAGTAGGACTGCAATTATTTTTTCATGGACTAAAAGCAATGTATGCATACAATAAATATTGATATGTTTAAAAATAGTATGCAAGATTAGAATGAATGTAAGAACCAGCATGAAAAAGGTTTTGCAGCCCTGAATTTATGGAAAAGTCTTTTTGGAAGACTCACGCAAATTTGAAGCTTTCTAAGCCTGCTCAGAATTCCTTTCGGCCCAAAAATTTCAATGTCAAACGACATCAGCAAAGATGGAACCTTATGTGTTAGTAAGTGATTTTGAAGCTAAGAAGCTTGTATCAGGATCCCAAAATCTCCCAAGGGTGTTATTGTCAGGGGTAATCAATGGTCCTCCCATATTAAGCCTGTAAATTGTTTCAGAAGCATGCTCAGATAGACCACTGTAAGTATTAGGCAGGGGCACAACTTGAGCTGTGTCTGAAAGAAGAGTGTTCGACACAGAAACAACTTCAAATGGCATTGATAAATGCAAAGGAATTATTGGAGGGAATAAATCTCAGGACCAATGTTTGTTCATTTACATTGATGAGATATTCCTTCATCACAATTGAACTATTCTGGATTTGGAAATTGTACAATAGACCAAAGTCTTGGGTGGCTAATGAAAATATGGCACTTGTAAGATTGTACATTTGATAAGAGAATGGAAAGAAATGTAAATGTACCCAGTGTCTGCCCTGGTGCCCAATACTGAAGGTATAGGATGACTTCTGAGTAAATACTCTAGTTGTCAAATAGATACCAGAAGGAACCTGTAGATTGGAATTTGTAGTGTTAGCAAAGATGCCTTTGTTGGTGGCAATTGACATATATGAGGAGGGGGTATCTGCAGTGAAGATCCATCCACCCACTGTTGTGTTACTTTTTGATCCGCAGTCTATAAGGTAGTTATCCTGTGAAGTTGAAACCCCATTCTGATAAAATGACAATAAAAACAACACACAAATGCACACAATGACTGCCATTTCCTTCACTTCTTTCTCTGCAGCCCAATTTTGTGGTTCTCTCTTTTCTCTGCACCCAAATTATAGGATTCTCTTTGTGTCTCTTTCTTCCTTTTCACCTCCAAGCAATTCCAAGAGCCTATAACTCTGCCCAGATTTCCACCCTGACCATTGAACTGATGTCGTCACCCCCTGACCGAGCTGGGATAGGACCTCCTTCTTTAGAATATAGAAAGATGGACTTCAGTTCACCTCTATTCTAGAGAATAATTTGGAGATTGCCATGAAACTGCAAGCTCTTAAATATGTCAATAATAGAGTTATAGAAATACAAGACCATTATTGTGAGATTTGTCCATTATAACCAGCGCATATAACCACTACCTACAGTGTCAAAACTGCTCTTCTAACTTTCTACCACATCATCAAATGGCCATTACATCAAGTCCTGGAATGATGGCTTTGCAAATGAAAGCAGAGTAGGACTGCAATTAATTTTTCATGGACTAAAAGAAATGTATGCATACAATAAATATTGATATGTTTAAAAACAATATGCAAGATCAGAATGAATGTAAGAACGAGCATGAAAAAGGTTTTGCAACCCTGAATTTATGGAAAAGTCTTTTTGGAAGACTCACGCAGTTTTGAAGCTTTCTAAGTCTACTCAGAATTCTTTTCGGCCCAAAACTTTCAATGTGAGACGACATCAGCAAAAATGGAACCTTATCTCTCAGTAAGTGATTTTGAAGCTAAGAAGCTTGTATCAGGATCCCAAAATCTCCCAAGGGTGTCATTGTCAGGGGTAATCAAAGGTCCTCCCATATTAAGTCTGTAAATTGTTTCAAAAGCATGCTCAGATAGACCACTGTAAGTATTAGGTATTATGGATTTGGAAATTGTACAATAGACCAGAGTCTTGGGTGGCTATTGAAAATATGGCACTTGTTAGATTGTACATTTGATAAGAGAATGGAAAGAAATGTAAACGTAACCATTGTCTACCCTGGTGCCCAATACTGAAGGTATAGGATAACTTCTGAGTAAATACTCTAGCTGTCAAATAGATACCAGAAGGAACCTGTAGATTGGAATTTTAAGTGTTAGCAAAGATGCCTTCATTGGTGGCAATTGACATATATGAGGAGGGGGTATCTGCAGTGAAGATCCATCCACCCACTGTTCTGTTAATCTTTGATCCACAGTCTATAAGGTAGTTATCATGTGAAGTTGAAACCCCATTATGATAAAATGACAAGAAAAACAACACACAAATGCACACAATGACTGCCATTTCCTTGACTTCTTTCTCTGCAGCCCAATTGTGTGGTTCTCTCTTTTCTCTGCACCCAAATTATAGGATTCTCTTTGTGTCTGTTTCTTCCTCTGCACCTCCAGGCAATTCCACCAGCCTATAACTCTCCCCGAATTTCCACCCTGACCATTGAACTGATGCCATCACCCCTTGACCGAGCTGGGATAGGACCTCCTTCTTTAGAATATAGAAAGATGGACTTCAATTCACCTCTATTCTAGAGAATAATTTGGAGATTTCCATGAAACTGCAGGTTCCTAAATATGTCAAGAACATAGTTATAGAAATACAAGACCATTATTGTGAGATTTGTCCATTATAACCAGCGCATATACCACTACCTACAGTGTCAACACTGCGCTTCTAACTTTCTACCACATCATCAAATGGCCATTACATCAAATCCTGGAATGATGGCTTTGCAAATGAAAGCAGAGTAGGACTGCAATTAATTTTTCATGGACTAAAAGCAATATATGCATACAATAAATATTGATATGTTTAAAAATAGTATGCAAGATCAGAATGAATGTAAGAACCAACATGAAAAAGGTTTTGCAGCCCTGAATTTATGGAAAAGTCTTTTTGGAAGACTCACGCAGTTTTGAAGCTTTCTAAGTCTACTCAGAATTCTTTTCGAACCAAAACTTTCAATGTCAAACGACATCAGCAAAATGGAACCTTATCTCTCAGTAAGCGATTTTGAAGCTAAGAAGCTTGTGTCAGGATCCCAAAGTCTCCCAAGGGTGTCATTGTCAGGGGTGATCAATGGTCCTCCCATATTAAGTCTGTAAATTGTTTCAAAAGCATGCTCAGATAGACCACTGTAATTATTAGGCAGGGGCACAGCTTGAGTTGTGTCTGAAACAAGAGTGTTCGGCACATAAACAACTTCAATGGCATTGACAAACGCAAAGGAATTATTGGAGGGAATAAATGTCGGGACCAATGTTTGTTCATTTAAATTCATGAAATATTCCTTCATCACAATTGAACTATTCTGGATTTGGAAATTGTACAATAGACCAAAGTCTTGGGTGGCTACTGAAAATATGGCACTTGTAAGGTTGTACATTTGATAAGAGAATGCAAAGAAATGTAAACGTATTCAGTGTCTGCCCTGGTTCCCAATACTGAAGGTATAGGATGACTTCTGAGTAAATACTCTAGCTGTCAAATAGATACCAGAAGGACCTGTAGATTGGAATTTGTAGTGTTAGCAAAGATGCCTTCATTGGCGGCAATTGACATATATGAGGAGGGGGTATCTGCAGTGAAGATCTGTCCACCCACTGTTGTGTTACCTTTTGATGCACAGTCTATAAGGTGGTTATCATCTAAAGTTGAAACCCCATTATGATAAAATGACAATAAAAACAACACACAAATGCACACAATGACTGCCATTTCCTTCACTTCTTTCTTTGTAGCCCAATTGTGTGGTTCTCTCTTTTCTCTGCACCCAAATTATAGGATTCTCTTTGTGTCTCTTTCTTCCTCTGCATCTCTAGGCAATTCCAAGAGCCTATAACTCTGCCCAGATTTCCACCCTATAATGCTTCTAAGGACAAGGGCAGTCCTTTGACAAGCTCATATACAAAAGGTTCGAAGCTTCTATATTTTAAATGGCTAAGCAAGATAGCTTCTATATCTTAAATGGCTAAGCAAGATTTGTTAGACTTGTGGATTTTAATATATGAAACCATTTATACTTATGTTACCTGACTAATTAGCTCTCTTATGCACCAATGTTCTTGGATCATATGCCCATTTTGTATGGAATGTCTACTAAGCGGTTCTAGTTAATGGGGCATTGATTTGAGTGTTCAATGTATTCTTATTCTTTATCGAAGTATTTTTTTGCTCTATTTGCTTTCTTCAATTTATGCCTTACGGCGTTTCCTTTGCAACATCTGATGCAAACGCTAGTTACACCGTAAATGCGTTACTGTTTGAAAACAACTTTCCTAGGTGACAGCGTGTACTTTTGGGAGCCGTCCATATTGTGTGTTAGACGATTAAAGTATTTTCCACCATCGGATTGCTACAGGTAGTTATAGATTGGTAGTTATAGGTATAACTGGAAGCCAGCTTGGTAGTTATAGATTGGTAGTTATAGGTATAACTGGAAGGCCGGCTTGGGATCATTAAGGTCACTACAAGGAGCTTCTCGGTGAAAATTCAGCGGAAACTAATGAAAAATGCACACTGAAAAACTCATGTAACGGAAGCTTCAGAGCTGGTAACTTTTAAAATTTGGTGGAGGAGGCGCTGGTTGTGTAATAAGCTGTTGTTTCCCATGCAGGGGCGCCCCCATTGCGAGGTTCCTTGCGAGGCAGAGACTGATCAAAGATAACATTACGGAAAATTTTGGGTTTTATTTGTTATTGATGATGTCTGTGGTTAAATCATTTTGCTTTAATTCACATATTTGATAAATTTTCTTATGGGTTTCTAAGGATGGATCCTAAATGTTTCATATAGAAATGCTTTCAATGTTTGTGTTCCCTTGTTTTGAAACAGATCTCGTGCTTCTGAACCGGTCGAGCACCAAAGAGTGATGAAGTTTCAGACTCAGAGAATACTACTGCTCTGCATGTCGGTAGTAGAATATTGATGGATTGTTACAAACCCAAAAATCTCGACCATAAATTGCCTGGAAGCCCATTATCTGAAGTTTTATCTTCTTCCCCTATCTAGCTGTTTTAAACAAAAACATTATGTAAGGGTTTATCTTCGTACTCTGTCCACCAGTGTTTTAGAATTCCTCCTTATTTGACATTTTATCTTCTTCCTCTGTCAATTTTCTCATGCTTGCAACAAGATGACTTTACATAGAGAGTTGTGCGGATTCCTCCACACCTAGCAAAATGGCAGAATTTAAGATGTTTGTCCAGAATAGATACAAAATATTCTGATAGATATAGAAGCATAAGATCATAAGCTATTGACAAAACTGTTTTAAAGACAGCAGAGGAATATATGTACATACCTGGCTGTGTAATGTCCTGAAATATCTCAGAGTAAGAAAATACAAACCATATAAAACAGTTGCTATTGATTTATATGTCAGGAAGATAGAAATCCTGAACCTGAAAGCAGTTACTTGCCGTTTTAATCTGCATTCTCCATACACCTTGGGGAGAATTTAGGCATTGTTTGGATAATGCATCAGCTTCCCTGTTGTTTGATCCGGCTGTATAAGAGATAGTATAATTCTTCGGAAATCATTCTATCCAGCCATCCAGTAATATGGATATTTTTGATATTGTGCTTTGACAAAACATAATCAATAATTAATGTTGAGTCTCCATATATATAGCTCCATATATATATAGCTCCGGAATGTTTACCAAAGTAAAAAAAAAAAAATAGGAGTCTCGCTAATGCCACCGGACTTAGCTATTGGTTCTATGAAGTTTGCCAAAGTCCGCAAGGTTGTGTTTTCCTTTGAGTTTTCTGGGAATGTAATAGCGAATGTATTCTTCATGTATGAACTTCCTGTACAAGAGGGAGCCACCTCTCCATCCATACTCGCATTGTTAGAACAGAGCAATAGAAAGTCTGGCTCTCTCTTCGTTTGTTACTGCACGGTGCTCTACGCTTTTTTATCTACCGTTTCTCATTACCTGCATACAGGAATGTCGATATAAGGCAATGATAGAAATTATAACTATAAGAAGATAAGGAAATGATAAAATTTATAGCAATGAATACATGTAAATAAAAATTATATTACTGGGTTAGATTTGAGTACTCATTGCCAATTGCGAAAGTAGAAAATATTTTACTCAGTTGGAATGAGGTGTACTGTTTTTCTAAACCCAATTTTCCAACCAGAATGGAGTATGCCAAGAGCTGTAAGGAAATTAAAGATAAGCAAGTGATCGAAAAGACTCCAAATGGTGAAAGAGGTGATCAATGTGCTGAGGATAGGAGACTCATTCGGGGTATTGAATCAGGAAGAGATCGTTGAATTTATTTTTGATAAATTCACAATTGGTTCGGCTATTGTTTCTGATGGCGTGAGCAAGAGGAAACTGAATATGAATAGTGCGGCGGTTTCGAGAAAATTCGTGTTTGATATACTTATACCCCACAAAGGACTCAAACTTGTCCAGTGTTTGATATACTTATACCCCACAAAGGACTCAAACTTGTCCAGGCCGCCTCAATCGAGCTAGATTCCATTGGGAGTCGGTTGGTTCTCCCACAGACGAGCTCTTTTTTAAAGGCCAGGTGCTTTCCCTCCATGCCTATGGTAGAGAAATTGGAAAAATCCGTATTCTTTGAATCTCAACAAAAGATATTGGAGGCATACGCTGATTCAAACGGAAAATATTTGAAATAGTAATAATTTTTTTTTGGCTATTGTTTGTGTTTAGTACATATTTGTTTTTTGCAGTGAGAATACATGGGGATTATTTGTAAATTTATTTTAAATACCAAAACATAAGGGATTATTTGTAAATTTATTTTCAATACCAAAACATCCAGAAATTGGAGTTGGTTATGAGAATATACTTCCAAACATACCTAGAGGGATTATTTGTAAATTTATTTTAAATACCAAAACTTCCAGAAGACACCAAAATAATTGTCATATGTCATAGTCAAGAATTAAAGTTTCTACTTGTAAATAGATTCCAAACACCAAAACTCCAGAATAGTTGAGATAACCAAGAATTAAAATTTCATGCCCCTTAATATTACTCTTAATATTTTTTAACTGGAAAAAAAATTAAGTTAAACCAGCTTGTCCTATTCTATCCTGAATTGCACTGCACTACCCAGTTAAGCAGAATAAACATGGACACTTAACATTATACCACAGCCTCGAATAAACATGGACACTTAACATTATACCACAACATGGACACTTAACATTATACCCAGTTAAGAAGAATAAACATGGACACTTAACATTATACCACAGCCTCGAATAAACATGGACACTTAACATTATACCACAACATGGACACTTAACATTATACCACAGCCTCAAAGACTCCCTCACATTGGTCCTTACAATGAGTTAATCAAACTTACAACAATCACACTCCCACCGGCACTCGTGGGACTACTTGCAAATGGATTCCAAACACAAAACTCCCAGATTCCAAACACCAAAACTCCCATGGAGTTGGTGATGAGACTTCATTTTATATTGTTTGTATCCTCTTAGACCATTGGTGTGACGCCTCCATTTGCAAATAGACACCAGACAACAAAATAATTGTGATATGAATAATTGTCGTGATATGAATAATTGTCATATGTCATAGCCAGGAATTAAGGTTTCTACTTGTAAATAGATTCCAAACACCAAAACTCTAGAATAATTGAGATAACCAAGAATTAAAATTTCATGCCCTTTAATATTACTCTTAATTTTTTTTAATTGGAAAAAAAATTAAATTAAACCAGCTTGTCCTATCCTAAATTGCACTACACTACACACTGCACTACCCCAGTTAAGAAGAATAAACCTCCACACTTAACATTATACCACAGCCTAAACCTCCACACTTAACATTATACCACAGCCTCAAGGACTCCCTGAAATTGGTCCTTCCAATGAGTTAATCAAACTTACAACAATCACACTCCCACTGGCACTTGTGGGACTACTTGTTGTGGGACTACTTGCAAATGGATTCCGAACTCTTAACCTCCACACTTAACATTATACCACAGCCTCAAGGACTCCCTGAAATTGGTCCTTCCAATGAGTTAATCAAACTTACAACAATCACACTCCCACTGGCACTTGTGGGACTACTTGTTGTGGGACTACTTGCAAATGGATTCCGAACACCAAAACTCGAGCTGGACTTGGTGATGAGACTTCCTTTTATATTGTTTGTATCCTCTTAGACCACTGGTGTGACGCCTCTACTTGCAAATAGATACCAGACACCAAAATAATTGTCATATGCCATAGCCAGGAATTAAGGTTTCTACTTGTAAGTAGATTCCAAACACCAAAACTCTAGAATAATTGAGATAACCAAGAATTAAAATTTCATGCCCTTTAATATTACTCTTAATTTTTTTTAACTAGAAAAAAAATTAACTTAAACCAACTTGTCCTATCCTGAATCCTGAATTGCACTGCACTACCCCAGTTAAGAAGAATAAACCTCCACACTTAACATTATACCACAACCTCAAGGACTCCTTGACATTGGTCCTTACAATGAGTTAATCAAACTTACAACAATCACACTCCCACCGGCATTCATTCATAGCCAGTATAAGAAGCTACTACATTTACATTTACTCACTCACAACTGCATTTACTCACTCACAATTGTCACTCCTCACACACAAGTTGAAAGCTTCCAAAGCATTTGTAAACTCTATTTTCTCAAAGGCGTCCAATACCAAAGGGATGAACGACCGCATTTGTAAAAACTATTTTCTCAAAGGCGTCAAATACCAGAGGGATGAACGACCATCTTTCTGAGCCTTCGGAGGATAAAATCAGTATTCAGAATGAGAGTGATCATGAGGAGGCAGCTGCAATCCGTAAAAGAATATGCGGAAATATGTGGGAAACTCCAAAAAGTCACCGCATTTGTAAAAACTATTTTCTCAAAGGCGTCCAATACCAGAGGGATGAACGACCATCTTTCTGAGCCTTCGGAGGATAAAATCAGTATTCAGAATGAGAGTGATCATGAGGAGGCAGCTGCAATCCGTAAGCCTTCGGAGGATAAAATCAGTATTCAGAATGAGAGTGATCATGAGGAGGCAGCTGCAATCTGTAAAAGAATATGCGGAAATATGTGGGAAACTCCAAAAAGTCTTACTTATAGAACTCCAAGTTTGAGGGGTGAACTATTCACAATTTAAGTGCCCTAGGAGTTTTTGAGTGTGCTATATAGAAAGAGAGATAAAAAATCAGTTTAAACAACATAAACCATAACTGCAATTTTCTTTTAATCGGCGAAAAAATGGGGGAAACTCCAAAAAGTCTCACTTATAGAACTCCCTAACCATATTGAGTTTTCTACAAGTGTGACTTTTTGAAAAGTTTTCCGGTTTATTTTCACAACATAAACCAAGATTTAACCGCAATTTTCTTTTAATCGGCAAAAAAATGGCTGAAACTCCAAAAAGTCTCACTTATAGAACTCCCTAACCATATTGAGTTTTCTACAAGTGTGACTTTTTGAAAAGTTTTCCGGTTTATTTTCACAATGTAAATCTGTCAGGGAATCATTGCAATCACAATTTTGACCAATAAACTCTTCACAATCAAAGTACCCCATGAGTTTTTTAAGACAAAAAACTAGTTTAAACAACATAAATCAAGATTGTTATTTGATATAAGGGCATAGGCCTCACCCCAAACCAAATTCTAATTCTTGAAGGTTTCCATCCCAAACCAAATTCTTATGTTGTGGTCTAACCAACCTTCAAAATTGCCCTCATTACACTTAGTTGAGAGTTACTACATTAAGTTTGTAATATAAAGTTAATTTAAGTTTAAGAACATGGAGGGTTATTTAAAAGAAATTAATATTAATATAGTAGTTAAGTGAGGTTATTATGTACCTCGTATATTTTTTACCATATATATTGATAAGTTAAAGGATTGTTTGAAAAATGCAAGTTGTGCTAACCTAACTCTCACTTGCATGGCCATCATTCTACTTCTGATTGAAATGATCAAACATTCAATAAAATAGTTTATTAATTCTACAAATGGTGATTTTAGTGATGAATCCATCTTGCATTTATAGTCCATGATATAACTATATTATGCAAAATTTAAATTTGAAAATTTTTATCATAGAAAAATTGAAAAATAAATAAAATGGCATGGTGTTTTGATTTACATCTTCTCTTTTTCCTAAGTTCATATTATGCAAAATTTAAATTTGAAAGTTTTTATTATAGAAAATTTGAAAAATAAATAAAATTGCATAGAGTTTTGATTTACATCTTCTCTTTTTCCTAAGTTGATGCCTTATGGCGTTCCCATTGCAACATATGGTACAATTGCTAGTAAATATAATTAACTATTCACATGGAAATGTCATTTCATAAATATTAGTTTTATAATTATATAAAATGAATATAATTTAATAAAACTCAATCTTTGCAATCATATGCATTTGCTTAGAAAATTAAAAAAGGAAAACAATAAGATATACACTAAAATAAAAGGAAAACAATAAGATATACACTAAAATAAATGGAAATGTCGAAAATGTCGTTTGCACATGCCTTTTTTTCTTTGAATTTGTAGATTTCTGAAATTTTATAAAAAAGAGTATAACTTAATTAGACTAAATTAGGTTCGTATTTAGTTAAAAAGTTATATCAATAAATAGATTTTTAAAGAAAATATAATATAATGACACTCGATCCTTAAACTGAGCATTTTATTATTAGCGCAAAAGCTAGAACAAACAATAAAATATCCACCAAATTAACAAACTGAGATTTAAGATTAAAGGGATGTTTTATGAAAGGTGCATTGTTAGTCATGAAGACTTCTTTGGGAGCACGCCCTCATGTACCACATCATCAAGTATAACGAATACATAGGTATGTTTTCTAGTTATGTTCGAGAATATAAATATCATTCAAGCTGGTTTGAAAGTTCACAACTCCTGAAGAAAAAATTGTCTAATTCCTAACCATGAAAGAATAACTTCTGATGTGTTACAGTGGAACAATATAGACAGCGCAAGAATGTACTTTCCTTGCCAAAGGGACGAGGAGAACATGCCACCTACTATATACTAAACATGTATGGATAGACGTTAAACCCGTAATAAATATAAAAATCATCGAGCCTAATTCAATTAAAGAATACATGGGATCGGTATATTAAAAATGAATTGCACGATTTCAATGTCTTACCTTACTTTATTATCTGGTTTATTCAGCGTACAAGAAGCTAAATTTTTACATTATAAGAAAACGGATTTTCATTTTTAAGGTATCGACACAGATCAAATTTTTATCTATCAATATAGATCAATGCAATATTTCAGTGAGCAATTATAAATTTAGAGGTTTTTTCTTACGTTGTTTATAGTGTTGAATTTAAGAATTTAATTTGATTATAGGTTTTGAGAATATTTAGGGATAGATTAGTATTTTAGTTAAAAAGAAAAAACTTTTTTAATAAAAAAATCTAAAAATTGAATTTCTACGATATAAATTTATGTTTTATTTTAAGAATACAAATTGTTATGTCATTTTAAAAAAATTAAAAACCTTTCCATGTTAAGTAGTTATATTCAGCAGGCAGAGCTACATAAGTGCCTTCAAACAAAAAAAGGTGATACAACTAACCATTGATAGCTATTGCAACTCACTTCTCAAACATAGATGCTGCAACTTCTTGTTCTAGTGTAGATGCTACAACTCTGTGTTGCAAATCTTAATCACTGCCCCTCATGCTATGAATCCCCTCATGCTATGAATCCTCATTGTTGCAATTCATATAACACTATTCTTAACACTCACCTCAACATGGTTGCTACAACTCACTCCAAAAAACATTGTTGCAACCCTCAAACAATTGACCATTTGGAAAAGGTGCTACAATTGTAGGAAAGATGGTAAGGATGAAATAAAGACAGTGTTTCATAAATTAAGTCTCATCACTACATTACCGATTCCCTTACTACATATGAATATCTTCATTGAGAACTACTATTTATCCTACTCATTCATTAGAACCATGGCATGTTCCTTCTTCCTACTTAAAATTAATTGTGTATAGAAGTTTGTGAAGTTTGTGTGGTTTCCCTTAAAGCTTAATCTTTTTCTTTTAATAACACTGAATCATAACTTGAGCCTTATTTCTTCCCACTTCCTACTTTAATCATCTCCAACACATGCAATAGAGCGATAGCTCAGTTACGATGTTGAGTTACCTTGTTTTCATCTCCCTTTCCTTAGTAAAATTCATGATGAAAACTTGTCTTAGGAAACATCGTATCTTGGACTATTTGAAAACCAACCTCTTTGTAGGAATTGCTATAAAAAATATAATAATAATTCTAGCTGTGAAAACTAATTGAGAACTCTTAAACAAATCTGATTTGAAAACCAACATGTTGAAAAAGATGATCTTGGAAATAAAAATAGAATTTCATCTTCATGTTTTAGTTTCTCTTTGAATAAGGATTCACAATTTTCATATAAAAGTTTGTTCCATATAACATCTCACATGGTCATCAAATATTTCAAGTTCTGCATTATTCTTTCCCACGGAGTTTACATCATTGTTAACCATGTTAAGTTATTGTACACTTGTTGCAATATTCTATAAAAGTTGTTAAAAGAGTTGGTGCTGCTATAGTTGTTGTCACAATTGATGCAACACCCATTAGTTACCTAATTCGACACCTGTCAATGAGATTTTGTAACACAAATCAGCCAATTGTTGCTACACTAATCAACTAGTTATTGCAACACCCACTAGTTAATCATTGCAACACTTGCCAATGAGCCTTTATAACACAATCTATCATTGAATAATCATATCACCTCTTAGGTAGATGTAGGGTTGCTTTTTTTTTTTTTTAATCTATGTTCATTCGATGCTATGAATTTATTTTCGAGAGGGTGGTTAGGTTTTTATCTTTCTTTCTCATTTTTTTCCATTTCTTGAAAGTGGACTATCTCTTTAGTTTAGGGGTATCATCACCTCTACATTCCATAATATTCCCTTACCATTCTTATCCATCTCTACTCCAATATATGTGCATGAGAAGGATTCAAAACTATCAAAAGTGAAAAACCTTGCATTGTTTTCGAAAAGAACCAACAACAAAAAGATAAGAAGATAAAAAGGAAAACAAACCATTGCTAATACCACATCCTTATTGTTTAACCGATGAGCATTTTCAAGTCCATCCCATTAAAATATGGTTTTGAAAAGTATGGTCTCCAGTAAAGCATAGCTCAACTACAAACTTTGGAGAGGAATAGGCTGCCCCAAGAGAACCTATAGCGTAAGAAGCTACTACGAAAGCCATTCCAATAAATAAAATATGGATTGTTACCATTTTTTAAGTAATAATAAAACCTAATAGCAATAATGGCGTAAGGAATATCCATTACTATTCGAGAAGAACCGGTAATAGGAAGTCCTATTGCTACTACAAAATAACGATTCAGCGTAAAATAAAACATCACCATGTCATAAAGCTTAAACTAACATGATTTGTTGTTGCTAATACTCATGTTTTAACAGAAATTCCAACAAGTTAACAAAAAAATCGCTTTATCCAAATTACATTCCTCTTTGACTGAAGACGAAATTGTTGTGTAGATTTGATTCCTACAATTTCATTAAAAGTCTGCTGGAACAAATTGTCATTTAGTTTTGATTTTTTATGAGTACGAGTTGATGAAGACGGTCCGTGGGTTTCATTTTTCAATCTCTGAAATGGTGGAAACGAAGTAGATAGATCTGGCAAGTCAAATGCTCTATAAATTTATGGATCTGTCTTGAGGAGAATTTGCCTAATCACTATCAATATTTCGGGTATGAACTTGCATATATTTGTACAACGTGGGTTCCATTAAAACGCCCATTTCCAGATAGTTTCCTCCTTAAATTTCCCATTTATTTTTCTGCATTTTGAAAGTAGAATTTCACCCTTAAAAACTCAGTCTTATTCGACCATCAATATGATTTAAATATTTAACGTTTTAATTATAATTGAAACTTCAAAATGACAAAATCTTTTCAATTTCTTTTAGAAATCAGTTTCAGTAGATCATAAATGTGATTTAAATTGGTTTTTTATTATATATGGATTCAGTCTTTTAAAAATCGTTAAAGCATTTAGATTGTGTAGGGCTATTTATTAAACTTGTAATTTCAATAATTTTTTACCTTCAAAGACAACAGAACTCGATTGTTGGTAGTGGAAACTTAACTATCATAGTAAAAATAACCCTATGTTACCATACAAACATGGAAAGACGGTTGAGAATACAAAAAAACAGATTATAAACTTTGCAGTTGCCATCAAATTTTACTGATCCGGTTTTATCATACAAGAAAAGGGAGAGAGTTAAAGAGCGAATTAACAACTTCATTCCATGTTCTTTCTCTTGTTACTTAATATAATTGTTTGTCCTCTGCAGGTTGCCAACTACGAAAGAAATGGTTATCTTCTTCACCCATGTTCCATAATACATTCGAATAACATGTCAAGTAACTTTCGATATCGGAGAGAGCCTCCGTCGAAGATGCCACATAGGAAGAAAGAGGACATATTTTGCAATCTTGAATGACGCTATCTGCTAAGAACTCAGAGGATAGTAATGTTAGAGAGAACCAACAAAAAATGTGTGAGGTAACCTAATGTTCTCAAACCCACCCTTTGGTTCTTCCAAATGTTCCAAGATACTTTCCCCTGGTTTCCCATCATCATTAACTTGTGAGTGACCTTGAATTTCAACATTGCAATACAATTTCCGAATTTCTTTCGCTACTCTGGATTACCTGTGGTGGCATATCATCATACATAGATGGGGTTCTGTGTTTCTGGACCAATTTCTCTTCGTCTTTTTGTGGTGGGAAAGTACTACTCGAAGGCTTTGTAATGTCTACCTGAGGCGGTATATGGGATGAAGTAACTGGGAGGCACCTAGATCCCAATGAGATTTCAAACTGTACTCTGTCGATCAAGTAACTAGGAGGCAGCTAGATCCCAATGAGCTTTCAAACTGTACTCCGTCCTCTGCATCCACACCATTGTTAGAAAAGAAAAAATTACAATGTGGAGTACAATAGTTTCACTCAGAATTTGGTTGCAGCAAGGTAAGTTTTATTTTTTGATATGGAAATCACAACTACACAAAGGCTTAATAAAACATATTAAATAACTTGAGGCAAAACAAAGTAAAACCAAAAAGGTGGGATAAATTTACTCATGAATGTTTAAGACCACATCGCAACAATACATACTTTTGATTATAATATAACATAGGAAAATGCATTCCGTGATAAATGGAGGCTACAGCTCTAGGTGAAACTACAAAAGATTTATTGTGATTTCCACATCACCGGGATTGCGGAGTAAGTGTCTGTAAAACTCCTTAAAATTGGTTTTTACGTGCCCACATATATTTCCTCCATGATCTTCTCCTTACAAATTCTCGGTCTCTAACTTGCCCCAACTATGCAAATGACTTTTACATTCATATTTATATCAACATACAAAGTTTACATAATACATCACTAGGCAACATGGGAAATTTTACATAGTAATTGGTTTGTGGAGTGTGGGCAATAGTTGCGAAGTGAATGCTTGCCCATATCTATTTACCAAAATCCATTAAATGCCTTAAACTCTTTTTTGTGTTGGTTGCCCATATCTATTTACCAAAATTCATTAAATGCCTTAAATTGTCTGTTGTGTTTCGGAATGGTCAGAGTTGTACTTCTGCTCTGACTTCAGTGCTTTCGCCTGCAAACAAAAATGCAACCGTATAGTAGTTGACTGGGCAAGCATGGTGTTTGTCAGTGTGTTTAAGGTGGTGGTTGGGATTAATATTTCTAACACTCCTCCTTAATAACAACTGTTGCCATTGACAATTCCAAAACAATCTCTGAGGTAAACAAAACTCTCACGTGTCAATGGCTTCGTGAAAATATCAGCAAATTGTTCCTGTGACATGTAGTCCTATAACACGATTTCATCATTGTTAATCAAATCTATGATAAAATTATATTTAACATCAATATGTTTGGTCCTCTTGTGAAAAATAGAATTCTTTGATAATGCAATTGCTGGTGTGTTGTTGCAGAAAATAGTTGTCATTCCCTCTTGGTTGTGGCAAAGATCCATCCACATCCGTCTCATCCATATTTCTTGACATGTTGCTACTGTTGTGGAAACATATTCAGGGTCTATTGTTGACACTAAAACTATTGGTTGCTTCTTGGATGCCCATGAAATGGCTTTGGAACCCAAATGAAAAATATATCTTGACGTGCTCTTTCTGTCATTGATACTTCTTGCCCAATCAATGTCAGTGTAACCAACCATATTAAAATCACTTGTTGCGGTGTACAAAATGCCATACTATTTTGTCCCATTGACATACCTTAGAATCACTTTCGCTGCTTGCTAATGTGTTTCCTTCGGTGTATCCATGAGCCTTGACACCAAACTCACTAAATACATTATATCCAGCCTAGTGGAGGTCAAATATATGAAATTGTTTATCATACTTTTGTGTAATGTTGAATTGACATTGTTGTTGCAATCTTCTTTGCTCAACTTTAACCCCATGACAGTTGGAGTTGGTGCAGGCTTGTTGTTCTGCATATTAAACCTCTCCAAAACGTCTACTACATACTTTGTTTGAGAAATAAAAATGTCATTTTTTTGTTTTCTTCACTTCTATGCCAAAAAAATACATTAACAAACTCAAGTCAGTCATTTCGAATTCATTCTTTATGACTTGTTTGAAATCAATGATGAGGAAATCATCATTGCGTGTAAAAATCAAATCATCTACATATAAGATGACAATAAGAATCTTACCATCGCTCTCTTTGATGTAGAGGGTAGGCTTTCCATCACATTTGTCAAAACCATTGTCTCTGAATAATGTCTTCCATGTCGCTACTTATATCCTCTGACAACTAGCCTTGGTTTGTGCCTTTCAATATTTCCCTCAATATTTCTCTTGGTCTTGTAGACCCACTTCACTCCAATGATTTGTTTTCCTTGAGGAAAGTCCACTAACTCCCATATGTCACTCTTTTCTATTGCTTCTATTTCTTCATCCATTGTCACAACCCATTTTATATCTTTGATTGCATTCTCAAAATGTATTGGGTCATCTACATGACAAAATAATGCAAATAATGAATTCAGACCAGTGCTCCTATCAACTTTATCTTGCAAATAAATTTCATTTAAATTTTTTAATTTTGGTGTTCTTGTGCTTATAGAAGATGGGCTTGAAATGTCACTTGGTGTTGCGCTTTGCAGCGTACTTGGAGAAGCACTTGCTTGACTGCGTGACATTGTCCTATTATTTGTTGATGGTGTTCCTTGTTGCCTGCTTTCTTGCACTTGAATAGGAGTACAGGGAGTCAATTTTTAGGAATTGCTTGTTGCTATCAATTACTCTTTGTCCTCATGTAGTATACATGATTTCACATTGACTGTCTTCTCTAAACTTCCATCCCATGCTTCCTATTTTATGAACTACACATCCCTATTGATTATGACCTTCTTGGTTGATGAATTGTAGAGCTTGTATGCTTTGGATTCATGACTATATCAAACAAATATACATTTCTCTCCCTTGTTGTCCAACTTCTTCCTCAAATCATCTAGGACATGTGCATATGCCACACCACCAAAGACTCTCATGTGAGTTAAACTAAGCTTTCTTCCACTCCATGCCTCTTCAGAAACTACGTTCTAGACACTTTTGGTTGGACATCTATTCAAGATATATGTTGCACATGTGATAGATTTAGTCCAATAATCATTTGCAAATGCTTTTCCTTCAACATACTCCTTACCACTTCCATAATTGTCTTGTTCTTCCTTTCTGCCACACCATTTTTCTCAGGTGTATATCTTGTTGCAAACTGCTTGGGAATTCCATGTTCCCAACAAAATCGAAGAAAATCATTTTAGATGTATTCACAACCTCTGTCAGCCCTGAGGACTTTGATCTAGTGCCCACTTTGATCTAGTGTTCATTTTTATGTTTTAGGAGATAGACCCATGTCTTTCTTATGTAATCATCTATGAAGGTTAATAAATAGTGGCTACCACCAATTGATGGTGTCTGCATTGATCCACATAAATCTGAGTGGACAATCTCGAAAGGTGCCTTTTCCTTTACTCACTTTCCTGTTGGAAATGTCTCTCTATGTTTATTGCGCAAGATACATCCTTCACATAGGTTGTTCAGTTTTTCTATGAGTGGTAATCCCTTCACCATGTTTCTCTTATGCAGCAAATTCAAACCTCCAAAGTTGAGATGTCAAAATCTCAAATTCCATAACTAATTTTCATCTTTGACCTCCGCTTGATAGTTCACTTGTGTGATAACTGCCTCGTTTCTTCCATCCTCTTGTGAGTGTTGAAATTTGGTACCAGAGGACAGGTGGTTCCCCAAGGCTTTGATCTTTGGCCTAGGGAAAAGTGTCCAAAAGAATTTAATTTTTCTTCTAAAGTGACTTTATAATTTTTATAAAATCAAATCTAATTTAAAAGTGACTTTAAGTGATAAAGTTACTAAAGTCTAATTTTAAAGTGACTTTACTAAAGTCAATGTAAAATTAGAAAGGAAAAGTGACGTTGGACATAAATGACTAAGTGGGTGTTTATTAAAGTGGGGTGAATTAAAAAATAGAAGGTGAGATTTAAATGAGCATTTAATCTCAGCCCTAGATCTCAATCTATTTCAGCCATTGGAGTTAGGGATTCCCCAAAAGTCACATAGGTTTAGATTAAAGGAGGGAAAGGAGGAAAAGGTCATACCATTTCTTTCATGAGGAGATTGAGAGAAGGAGAGCAAGAGAGCAAGGGATATTTCTGGACACTGAGGAGAAGGAGGCAGCAGCTTGGCACACATTCCAAGGTAGCGTTTCAGCAAGTCTATATAGATGAGTTAGCACACAGTGAAAGGCAAATATTAGGCACGATTTTCTAGAAAGGTCATACAACAGTTTTGGTTTAGATTTCAAGGACGTCATATAACAAGTTAGCACAGAAATCGAGGAGAAAAAAATCTAAAGTTTGCTGGCACACTTTTCACAGCAAGTGGTTGTACCTTTGCACACTTTTCTGGGCAGAAATCTATACACTTATACTGTTGTTTTTCTACACAGAAATCGAGGAAAATAGTACAGTAGCATTTATGGAAGCTTGCATGCTTTTCTAGGTAGTCTATACAGTAGCATTTAAGAATGAAATTTGGTCACAAAAATTGAGGAGGTCGTACAACATTTATTTTTGTTCTGTTTTGCAATTTGCAAGTTTTTCCAGTTGGCTGTGAGGCACGAAAAACGAGATAAGTTGTAAAAGTTTGCTTGCTGATTTTTTTTGCTGAATATTTCTTTCACTGTAAAAAGCATTTTCCAGAAATAAGAAGGAGCTTTCGAACTGGTTTTCCCCAAGAGTTGTAGGGGGTTTTTCCAGGGTCACCTTGAACAAAAATCACTGTGTTTAAATGTGTTGAATGGCTGTTTGTATGTGCTGATATTTATTTCTGCATTTTCCAGCATTCTGTAATATTTCCAGAATTTGTTTTTTTCAGCAAAATTTATTTTCTAGTTGTTGAATGTATGGATATGGGAAAGGGCATTTAACTATGTTGGAGAAATAAGGTGAAACTGAAAACTCGGGTGGGAAATGAGAAATTTCTACATGGTATCAGAGCTTGAGTGCTGAAGCGCAGTTTGGGACAACAAGGAGGAAAATTACAGCCTATTGATTTTTCACTGAGAAAATTCCAGCAAGCTAATTTTTCACAAACAACAGTTTTATCTTTACTACAACAATGCTATTTCTCAGTTTTAGGATAGCAGGATGTCACTGGGATTGAGTGTGGATGATAGGTTGGATGGGCATGCAAATTACAATGTTTAGAATGAGAGAATGTATTGTATCTTTGAGCAGGCAGAAGTCCAGGACATTATGGTGCATACCACACGAAACCCTATTGTTGTGCCTACTGATGCTACTCAGTTGGCTGATTATAATAAAAAGAACAACAAGGGTAAGAGACTGATTCTAGATGGAGTCAAAGACCATTGCATTCCTCACGTGAGAGGAAAGAGAAATGCCCATGAGATATGGACAACATTGTCCAATCTCTACCAGAGTACCAATGAGAACTGGAAAATGGTCCTGAAGGAAAAGCTGAAGACCATTAAGATGGGTAATGATAGTGCAGTTGGATATCTCACAACGATTACTAATGTGAGAGATGAGTTGGCAGCAATTGGAGAGGTCATTCCACCCACTGAGTTGGTGCGAATTGCAGTGAATGGCCTCCCCCGTTCATGGATGAACTTTTCTAATAGGGTTTGTGCACGTGAGACCCTTCCCACATGGGAGAGGTTTTGGGATGATTGCATTCAGACAGAGATTGGGAAAGGTCAGCTTAGGGTAGCTGAGCCAGTTGAGCAGGATGAGGATGTAGCACTGTTGGCAGAAGGAAAGAAAGGCAAAGGGAGGAAGCAGGCTTCCACAAGCAATGGTGTGGGCAAAGGCAAAGGTAAAGGTAAACAGGGTAACACACAAAAGGACTATTCCAAGGTGAAGTGTTGGAATTGTCAAAATATGGGACACTGTGCAGTTGTGTGTCCAGAGAAGAAGAAGAAGAAGGGGAAGAACCAAAGCATGGCAGCTTCAGCAGAGGTTGAGGACTTTGCAAATCATTTTGACTGAGAATTTGGGTTCACTGCAGGTGAGTCCTCTAGTGCAAGATCACCTGCCACAAAGGTTCAAAGAGAGCATGTTTTCCCTCGATTAGCGAAGCATCTTCGAGTATCTAGTATGTGGGCAGTGGGGCTTCACGTCACATGACAGGAGCCCATGAGTACTTCTGAGAGCTTTCATAGAGTGGCACTGATATAGAGGTAGTACTAGGTGATGACAGAGTTGTTAGAGCAGTCGCTGTGGGGACACTGACATTTCAGAGGGAGTCCAAACCTCCCTTGAAGGTGTCAGATGTTCTTTATGTGCCAGGGATGAGGAAGAACCTCATATGTGTCTCAGCTTTGGAGGAAAAAGGATATGAGGTACTATTTAGGGGAGGATAGGTGTTGGTGTATCCCAGGGGCACTCCAGCTGATTCAGCTAGAGTGATAGGTGTACGCCATTGAAAGGTGTACAAGTTTTCATTCTAGCCCCTTTTGGCATTGAGTAGTAGTACTGATAGTAGAGCTAGCAGTTCTGAGTTGTATGAGATTTGGCACCGCAAGATGGGGCATATGTATCATGGAGCCTTGAGGACCTTGCAGGAGATCACTATAGGTGTGCCAGATTCCAGTACTGATCACTTTGATACTTGCAGAGGATGTAGAATGCACAACTTTGCCAAATCCCCTTTTCCCAGCAGTGACATCAGAGCAGCTGGGATACTTGATTTGATTTCAATGTGAGCGGTCGGATGTCTCATGTTTCATTTAGTGGATATGAGTACTATGTTTTATTCATTGATGATCACTCAAGGAGGAACTAGATTTATTTCTTGAAGACCAAGAGTGAGGTCTTCAAGCGGTTTTAGGAGTTTAGATCTCTTGTGGATGCACAGAGGGGTCAGAAGATCAAGTCCCTGAGGTCGTACAATGGGGGATGGTACTCCCTTGGAGAGTTTGTTGACTATTTTGCGGAGGCAGGCATAAGGATGGAGTTCAGTGTTCCTTACAACCCCCAGCAGAATGGGGTTGCAGAGAGGAAGAACAGATCCATCGGAGGGACTGCCAAAGCTATGTTACATGATCAGGGGTTGCCATTGTTCTTGTGGGAAAAAGCCTGCAACACAGCTGTTTATTTGCAGAACAAGAGTCTGCGTTGTGCCTTGGGGCACATGACTCCGAAGGAGGCCTTTTCTGGGAAGAATCTTGATATTTTTCTTCTTCGTATCTTTGGGTGCATTACATACTCCTACATACCCAAGGAGAAGAGGACCAAACTAGATCCCATCGCAGAGAAGGGTATCTTTGTGCGCTACAATGAGACCTCAAAGGCCTTTCAGATTTACATTCTTGCATAGAGGAAAGTTATTGTCAGGCGGGATGTGAAGTTCGAGGAGGACAGGGCCTTTAGGAGGTCACGAGAGTTAGAGTATCTGGATCAGCAAGACCCTCAGCAACAGTTGAGTCAGTCGCAGGGATCCAGTGGGTAGGGATCAGAAGGATCCGGAGGTACATCTATGACGATGCCAAGTCCATCAGTGAGCAGTGGCTCGCCGAGCCATAGGGGTGGTGCTCTAGGCAGCATGCAGAGCAGTCCATAGAGTAGTTCACTAGGGAGTCCACTGATGGACAGTTCACATGGTACCTCAGCTTCTATAGGTTCAGGTGCAGGCAGGAGGACAGCAGACAGACCATCAGGAGTTCAAGCTCCTGATGATGATGAGGGGGAGGAGTTTCATTCTCCAATTGGAGAAGTATGCTCAGGGAAGAGGAAGCCCAAGTGGCTTTAGGACACCTTGAGAGATGCCACATCTGTTGCTAAGCCTAAGAGGTCGGTCAGAGAGAGTAGACCACCTGAGAGGTTTTGTAGCTATATGGCACTAGCTACCAGCATCCTTAACTCTGAGCCTTCTAGCTTTGAGGAGGCAGCTAGACAGTAGGTCTGGAGAGAGGCCATGCAGGAGGAGTATTCTTCTATCATGAAGAATGATGTTTGGGAGGTGGTGTCGAGGTCTGAGGGCAAATCCGTGGTTACTTATAGATGGCTTTACAAGGTAAATCATGCTACAGATGGAAGCATTGAGAAATTCAAAGCGAGGTTTGTGGCTAGAGGGTTCTCCCAGGTAGAGGGAGTTGATTATGAGGAGACCTTCACTCCCGTGGCTCGATATACTTTGATCCACTCCATTATATCGATAGCAGCGGAGATGGGTTGGAAGATCAACTAGATGGATGTGAGGACTGCATTTCTCAATGGCTTCATATAGGAGGTGTACATTGAGCAGCCACAGGGCTTTGAGGTGCATGGGAAGGAGTCCCATGTGTGCAGACTGAAGAAGGCCCTTTATGGCTTGAAGCAAGATCCTAGAGCTTAGTACTCCAGGATAGATACATACTTGCTGGGGATGGGTTTCACAAAGAGTGAGGCAGATCCGAACCTTTACTATATTGTGATAGGTGAGGAGCCTCTCATTCTGGTGTTGTATGTGGATGACTTGGTCATTACAGGTGCAGAGAGACTCGTAGAGCACTGCAAGGGAGATCTTGTGGTAGAGTGTTAGATGAAGGACATCGGCTTGATGCATTACTTTTTGGGTTTGGAGGTGTGGCAGGAGGAGGGGCATTTCTTCCTGGGGTAGGGGAAGTCTATTATAGACATCCTTGGCAGATTCCACATGGAGGATTATAAACCCATGTCGACACCGATGATCACCAACTAGAAGAAGCTTCATGCTTCAGATTCCGAGTTGTGGATCCCACATTGTATAGGCAACTGATTGGTTCCTTGATGTATCTGGTCAACACTAGACCTGATATTTGTTTTGTAGTCAACACGATCAGTCAGTTTATGTGTGAGCCTAGGAAGGCTCACTGGGTGGCTGCAAAACACATTTTTCGGTACTTGTAGGGGACAGTGGATTATAGTCTGGACTATAGGGAGGCGGATGGAGTGAGATTGGTAGGTTATACTGATTCTGATTGGGCAAGTTGTGCTTCTAATAGGAAGAGCACTTCAGGGTCTCGTTTTGGGTTGGGTTCGGTAGTAGTTTCATGGTTCAATGACAAGCAGCAGCCAGTGGCATTGAGTTCAGCGAAAGCCGAGTATATGGCAGCTAGTCTAGCTAGTTGTGAAGCCATCTGGCTTCGTAAGATGTTGTTTTCCTTATTTAGTCAACCGTTGAGACCTTCAGTGATTTATTGTGATAATCAGAGTTGCATTAAACTCACGGCGAATCCAGTATTTCATGACAGGTCAAAGCATATTGGGATCAAATATCATTTCATCAGAGACTATGTTCAAAGGGGAGCTGTGAAGCTTGAGTATATTCCCACTGATGAGCAAGTTGCAGATATTCTTTCCAAAGCTTTACCATGGGGCAAGCTTGTCTACTTCAGAGACAAGATGGTTGTGGTGAGGAACACCTTCCTCGGTAAGAGGGAGTGTTGAAATTTGGTACCGGAGGACAGGTGGTTCCCTAAGGCTTTAATCTTTGGGCTAGGGAAAAGTGTCCAAAGGAATTTAATTTTTCTCCTAAAGTGACTTTATAATTTTTATAAAGTCAAATCTAATTTAAAAGTGTCTTTAAGTGATAAAGTTACTAAATTCTAATTTTAAAGTGACTTTAATAAAGTCAATGTAAAATTAGAAAGGAAAAGTGACTTTGGACATAAATGACCAAGTGGGTATTTATTAAAGTGGGGTAAATTAAAAAATAGAAAGTGATATTTAAATGAGCATTTAATCTCAGCCCTAGATCTCAATCTATTTTAGCCATTGGATTTAGGGATTCCCCAAAAGTCACTTAGGGTTAGATTAAAGGAGGGAAAGGAGGAAAAGGTCATACCATTCCTTCATGAGAAGATTGAGAGAAGGAGAGCAAGAGAGAAAGGGAGATTTCTAGACAATGACGAGAAGGAGGCAGCAGCTTGGCACACATTCCAATATAGCGTTTCAGTAAGTCCGTACAGCTGAGTTAGCACACAATGAAAGGAAGATATTGAGCACGATTTTCTAGAAAGGTCGTACAGCAGTTTTGGTTCAGATTCCAAGGAGGTCGTACAACAAGTTAGCATGGAAATCGAGGAGCAAAAAAATCTAAAGTTTGCTGGCATGTTTTTCAAGGGAGGTCGTATAGAAAGTGGCTATACCTTGGCACATTTTTCTAGGCAAAAATCTGTACAGTTGTACTGTTGTTTTTCTGCACAAAAATCGAGGAAAATAGTACAGCAGCATTTATGGTAGCTTGCACGCTTTTCTAGGCATTTTGTACAGCAGCATTTAAGGCAGAAATTTGGGCACAAAAGTTGAGGAGGTCATACAACATTTATTGCAGTTCTATTTTGCTATTTGGAAGTTTTTCTAGTTGGCTGTGAGGCACGAAAAACGAGATAAGTTGCGAAAGTTTGCTTGCTAATTTTTTTTTGCTGAATATTTCTTTCACTATAAAAAGCATTTTCCAGAAATAAGAAGGGGCTTTCGAACTAGTTTTCACCAAGAGTTGTAGGGGGTTTTTCCAAGGTCACCTTGACCAAAAATCACTGTGTTTAAATGTGTTGAGTGTCTGTTTGTATGTGATGATATTTATTTCTGCATTTTCCAGCATTCTGTAATATTTCTAGAATTTGTGTTTTCAGCAAAATTTATTTTCCAGTTGTTGAATGTATGGATATGGGAAATGGCATTTAACTATTTTGGAGAAATAAGGTGAAACTGAAAACCGAGGTGGGAAATGAGAAATTTCTACAGTGAGTTTGTTGTAGTTGTGCTTATGCACCTTCTTCCTTCAAATTTGATCTTATCTTTAGGAGAAACATTCTATTATTTGTCATTAGCACCTTTGTAATCAGTTGCCTACTTGGAGGCCTATCGAAAATTGTGCACATATCATTTTTGAAAAAGACATTATAGCCCTTTTGCATGAGTTGTCCAACGCTTATGAGGTTATGCCTTAGACCAAGGACAAAGTAAACATCTGAGATGTACTTCTTCTCCCCCTTATTTGTTAAGATATTAACTCTTCATTTTCCCATGAAAAAGACTTTGCTATCAGTCCCTAATGTCACTTCACATTTCACACTTTCATCTAGATTGGAAAACATTTCTATGTTCCCTGACATGTGGTTGCTACACCCTTAATCTAGATACCATATATCAGTTTATTTTTCTTATGCTACATTACAAGCTAAAAGCATGCTATCATGGTTTTGATTTTCTTTTTGGAAATTTACACTTGGTTTTTTACTAATGTCATATTTTTTTTTCTACATTCAGTTGCACAATGACCATACTTCTTATAGTGATGACATTGAACTTGAGATATATCATACCTCTGACCTTGTGCTTTATTTTTGCTTGGGCCTTGACTTGGATTTTGGTTGCTGCCCCTTCTGCTTGAGCTTGAAGAGCTTTTTCTTCCACCTCTACGTGGCTTCTTCCTCTTCCTCTAGCATATGATCTTCCTCTGCCTCAACCTTGACCAAAGGAAACATGTATCTTGAAGGCATGCCCCAACGAGGAGCTTGTTGCTCTATTTAGTCTATGTTCATGAGAAACTAGTGATGCATGAAGCTCATCCATTGAGAACTATGAGAGATCCTTTGTCTCTTTTATTGCCACAACAATGGCATCAAACATTGTTGACAAGCTTCTCAAAACTTTCTCAACTATTCTACTTTTTTCAAGTGTCTCACCATGAGACCTGATTTGAGTAGCCAACCCAATTACATGTGTAAAAAATGATTGTACATTCTCAGACTCTCTCATACAAAGTGTTTCAAAATCTCTTCTCAGCATTTATATTTTTGATGTCTTGACTTTTGTGATGCCTTGGTAGGTTGTGTGGAGGGTGTT
Source organism: Pinus taeda (assembly GCA_000404065.3). Lineage (NCBI taxonomy): Eukaryota > Viridiplantae > Streptophyta > Pinopsida > Pinales > Pinaceae > Pinus > Pinus taeda. Next base: position 42,348 of record APFE031648092.1, read on the forward strand.
CCATGCTTTCTTGGACTTCAATACTTTTGCAACCCTTGGGAAATTACTTTCATGAACTGCTGGGAAAATATAGAACAATGCTTTTGAATCCTTCTACCTGTTGTCCCTTAACAAATCCATTTCTGGTTGAAACAAGGCATTATATGATGTTGCATTTGTTGGTTCTGGAAAACAATTTTCCACCAAATCCCATATGTATTGAGACGAGAACATGAACTTCATTGTAATAGCCCAATAATCATAATTTTTTCCATTAAACTAAGTTATCTAAGGATTAGTCAATCTTGTTCTTGATGTTGCCATTTTCCAGTGAGAAAAAAACTTTCTATCCGCTGGTAAATATGCTAAAAAACAATTTTCCCTCAAAACAATTTCATGTTAGTAAAAACAAGGCTTGATAAAACAAAGGAAATAACTCATGGGAAAACAGAGTAAAAGCAAAAGGGTTGCGGTAAATTTACTAATGAATGTTTAAGACTACATCCCAACAAAACATACTCTTGATTATAATATAAAACATACGTAAATTTACTAATGAATGTTTAAGACTACATTGCAACAAAACATACTCTTGATTATAATATAAAACATACGAAAATACTTTTGCATGATATATGGAGGTTGTAGCTCCAATACTTTAAGCATCGCTGGTGTTGCAGAGTAAATATCTGTAAAACTCCATAAAACTAGTTTTCACGTGCCCATGATTTTCTCCTCACTAACTCATAGATGTTCTCTCTCTAACTTTCCCCAACTATGAAAATGACTTTTACATTCATATGTATGTCCACATACAAATTTGGCATTAATACATGACAGATAAAATAATTAATATGCAACATAGGTGATTTTACATAGTAATTGGTTTTCTAAACTTGCAGGGGTTGTGGAGTGTGGGCAACAGTTGCAAAGTGAATTCTTGCCCATATCTATTTACTAAATACATTAAACGCCTTCAACTCTCTGACTTTAGTCTTTTCGCCTGCAAAAAAAATGCAATCTTGCAGTGGTTCACTAGACAAACATGGTGTTTGTCAATGTGTTTAAGGAAATGATTAAGATTAATAATGGCTGCCAATGTCCTCAATTTCTGAATTTAGTTTTCCCTTCATACAAGTTCTCCAAAAATTCTTGATTTCATTTTCCGTTCTTCCCAGTAAAATTTGTGCAATACGAGACCACATGACCATTTGTGTCATAAGCATAGAAACAAACAGACATATATTTGACCCTGAAAATATATTGTATTTTATTATGACAGCAATGGAGTTCAATAATCAAACGTTCTTGTCCGGGAATTATCTTGTTCCGCTTGAGATCAAGCCGGAGATGGTTAACCCACCTTAGCCGACAGTTCTTACCAGTTCTCTTGGGACCTGCACAACACAAATGTCTCAGGTCAATAAAAGAAAAAATTGGATCTAGTTTCAAAACGAAATTTTGATCCAACCATTACCAACTACTTATCCATTAATAATAACTTTTATGATGTTTATCCATTAATAACCTTTTATCATGCTTTTGGTGGGAGTGGATTGAATTCAAAATTGGATTATTTTCTAATCAATTACGTATATATAAAATGAAAAATTGGATTGGTCAATCTCAAGGGAAATCTAACCAAAGCTTCCCACTAAAAAGACATGAAACTTTGAAATTGACATTACTCATACATAAAATATTATTTTGCTAAATGAGTTTAGAAATGATCATGAACCTTTCTAAGAATTTGTTTTCCTTTTGTCAATTCATTATTGGGAAAAGATTAAGAATATTAAATGATTGCATTTCCTTGAATCAATTATAATTCTTTCTCTTTGCAATTGCAGTTGCATGTTTATCATTATCCAAATAATCTGATTCATGGAAACGTTTGTGCTCACTCATGCTAAAACCATCACATATTTGTGCCCACTCATTGAGGAAGCTAAGACCATCTTTTTGTGTCTTCTTGCAAAGAGTAAATCACTTGAGATTGAAGGACTCAACTTAGCTTAAGAGGATTTTGGGTGCCAAATGTTATTTGGTTGATTCGAAGAAGATTTCTTATATCACATTGGAACTTTTGTATCTTACCATCCTTGGAACTTAATCCTGGCATCCGAAGGAGGAGACTATAGAAAAGGGATAGATATTTTGAATATGATTGTGCTATTGAGAGATTCTGTAGTGGAAAGCCATATTTTCATAGTCCACCAACTACTTAATGCCCCTCCAATAGAGGAGGATTTGTCTCACAACTCTCTAGTGAGATGTTACAGGTATGCAAGAGAGTGTTACAATGGCCTTTTCAAGTCTATCTATGTCTACCTTCATGAAATGATCAAGTGATTTTCCCACATTAGCTAATATGTTGAGATGAAGCAGATGGAGAAGCATATTTCAATGAAGCCGATAGAGAGGCATATTCAAGAATTTAACACAAAGTGGAGTGGGTAGTGGCATAGTAAGAGGGTTAAAGCCAGTAAACCATGGCTTCATGCAAATCCCTCTACCCAAAAACAATTTTTTTTTCAAAAACTTTATAATAATTGCAATGATCATTAAAGCATACCACAAAAACACCCTTCTAGCAAAAAGGGAGATCTACCTCCTCCTCATAATTGTGATGATCGTTAAAGCATGCCACAAAAAAAGAGAAAAAAGGGAGCTCTATCTCCTTATAATAATTGTGATGACGTAAAAAGGGAGCTCTACCTCCTTATAATAATTGTGATGATCTTTAAAGCATACCACAAAAAACCCCTCGAGCAAAAAGGGAGATCTACCTTCCGGGTCTAGGTCTGACACACATTTCTCAAAGTGCAGATGCTAATTACCAAACCCAATTAAAATGAAAAATAAGCCTCATTGAGGATAATCCATTAAAGTAAAAATAATCCTCATAGGAAATGTTGGATTGAGGATGATCCATTATAGGAAATGTTGGATTGAGGATGATCCATTGTGACAGATCGAGGCTGGCCCTCAGATCCCTTTTAGAGTTGGATGAGAAAATCTAGGCGTAAGGACATCCTTAAAGGAGTTAAACTGAGAAATGCTGGCCCTGAGAGCTCTTTCAGAATTGGACGAAAAATAACCAGTTTAAGGGCCTCGTTAAAGAACTTAGCTTTAGAAAGGGCCTGAGCCCGAGCCTTTGGCTTCACCATTTAATCTTGAAACTAATAAGATGGTAACATCCTTGGGTTATGATGTAATCTCCAAATGGATTCCCCTTGGGTTATGTAATAATCTCCAAATAGATTTCCAAATGGATTCCCCCTTGGGTTATGCAGTAATCTCCAAATAGATTTCCTTCTTGCAGTTGCTTACTACCATGGAGCCACATAGAAATTGAAGGAATTTTGGTCTAATCTTCAATTCTAGCAACAATCAACCGTACTAGATAAGCTGCTTTCACCTGAATACTAAAAGTACCACTAGAGAATGACCACAAAAAAAAATGAGAAATGCAATACATCTGGGACAAAGGCCTCAGCATAAGTGCATGAAGAGCCCTGTGTCAAAGAGAAATACCCTTTATTACCCATAGCTTTCTTCTGCTGGCTAAAATTGGAAGAAGTGGATACCTGCACAAGCCCATCATAGTGAGAGCAGTTGGCCACAGCAATGGTAGAGGCCTGCTCGGAGGGGTCAGTTGGAGAGCTAGGTTTGGTCGTCCCGCAATTATCCTACTATACATATTTTTTTGATTTAACTGCTCAAGATGCCGAAAAACACAGAATTATATATATTTGCTTTTGTAAACTTACATATTCATTCTATTCACCTTAGGAAGTTTTAAGCAAACGAACATAAAATATACAGCTAAAACTTTCATTCTGAAAATCGATAAGTTCTTCTGCAAAGAGCCATATTGTTATACTAACCTTACAACAATGTGAGCAGAGTCATACATTATCCATCCTACTTTCTAGTATGTAATTTGATCCAAGTACAACAAAGGCTAGATATTGCTTTCGGAGAGATGTATTCTAGATTATGTTGTTATGTTTAAACAACCCCTATAAAGTATGCATAGAGGAGAAAGTGCCAATATGTATGAGTGGCTGTATGCACATACAATGCAACATCCTAAATAAGTCATAAGCTTAATGCAAGCAATACAGAAATCAGAATGAAACAAAGGACCAAAGGGCAAGAAGATGCATAGACTGCAATTTCATGAATCTAAAATAAAAAGAATGACATGACTAATCTACCGCGGTTTTTCTATTCATTCTTTTTTTCAGGAAATTTTGCGGTATAGGAGTTGTGCCAAGATACAATTGAATGCGTAGACAAGAAAGTCATATTTGACCTCTTTTTTCTTTTGCATACAGTCACCTGCACTTTGACCAGCCACAAAAACCATTAAAGTAGAGGACACCTCTCTGTGAAAGTGTCAATAACCTTATCTGTGATTATTATCAATAATCTTTATATGCAATGATTATACAGACACATTAAATTTTTAGTTTGTGAAAATAGACTACTGAGTGGAAAATAAAAATAACCCTACTAAACAACCATTTTTTTGTGTTATATAGATAAGTAATTTTTTCTTTATGGCAACTCATAGAGATGAAGCCTTCAATATATTCAACAATATTAAATTCATGGGTAAAATAATATTGCAGCCATTTTTTCATCTTCTAGACCCTGCATGAAAACAGTGTTGAGAATTATTAGTAGTTGTTAGAGGCATGGATGTAGTCTGTAATACTCCCATCTATGGAACAATAAATATTTTTTTTACATAAAGTTAAACTGGCATTAATCACACGTCTACGGAATAGTAATTTTTTTTTTTTACATAGAGTTAAACTAGCATTAATCACTCGTGCCAAGATAGGATTACATTTAATTGGTGTTAAATTCTTCCAGTCTTATGTTCAACCTGAAAAGTTTGGATAATTTGATCCTACTTTGACGTTACTAGGAAAGTTTTTCTGTTGGTTCATGGTTACGGCTGGCTTTACTGCTGGCAGTGCCAGCTCTTAACACCCGACTTCGGCATTTAATTTCACTAGCTCTTCCATGTGAAGGGATGAGGTCTGGGTGCCACTAGAAGTCGTGCCCTCGGTCTCGCCACCCTCATCGACAGCTTGGATGATCCGGTGCCATCCAAGGGTTTTGCTGCAATAGTTGTTTTCCTCCTTGGTTTATTCGATGGCGCAAGGCACCAAAACAAGTTTCTATGTTCTACAACAGCTCCAGTGAGCCTACTACAAATCATGTCCCGACTCCTTCATTCTGTGAGGGTGCCTCTGGCGTTTCATTCTACCAAGCAACCACCTGGAGACTACTCTGGTTATACAGGTTGATGTTTTTATTGGTAAGTGTTACGCTACGTTGCGTTCTTATGATATGGTGTGCTCTCTTATCTAGCCTCTTACAAGACTTGAATGATTTATTGCTCAGTCCAATTAATGGGTTTTATGATTGGTTTTGTTTCATGGTCGAGGGCGGTGATGTTCTAACTCTCACGTATGCTCCTTGGATTTGGTCATTGCTACATGGCCTCTCGGCTTTTCCAGCTCCTAACATGTATGCTCTTTCATTGAACTCTCATCATGGACAACTGTAAGTTGGTTGCCAGTTATTCTTACCTCGATTGGTAGCAGAGGGGTTTCTCTCTCTTGGTTAGTTGGAGCAGTCCAAGCGGCCCACGGCCTTACGTCCACTCTTCGTTGTTTGTCATAGATAGATGGCGAATTTTCTATGCCATACTAGCCCTGCACTTTTTCGGCTTCAAGGAAACTTGACCTTGGTGAAGCCATGTTGAACCGAGGTTCTGATTTTATCATTGTTTCTACACATGGACATGAGTTATATGTAATTTAATTTACTATTTATGATTATAATGGTTTTTATCTGGTATTTTTCTTCAAGATTTAGGAATTAATGGCGGTTTATTTGTGGATATCTCATAGTAAATTTTGTTTTTCTTTTTAATAATGCACAGTTTTATACATTGAAGTATCATTGTTGGTGTTTGCTTGTTAAGTTTCTCCTTGTTGTGTTCTATAAAAGCCACCCTGTAAGGAATTCAAGGTGCATGTTTGGCAAATTCCTAGGTTGCATGAGGGTGTTCACCCACAGGGACTGGCCCTAGCATTCGGCTGGCCTACCAAGTGAATGATTTTATGATTATGTGTTATATTTTCTTTAAAACACTAACACCTGTACACAAAGGTATCGTTGTTGGTTTAATGTAACAGCAGCGTGAGTAATTTCCGTTCAATGGTTGGTAGAAGGCACATGCATTCTTCTGTTATTTATTCACATGTTTACATCTATACCTTACTCGCAGTTTCGATTGGGATATTCTTGTGAATGGAAAAGATGACAAGGGCTCGGTATATTATTTCTTTTTCTTAAAAAAAATAATTGAAATCCTACATCAATCTCCCTGCCACTACAGTCATTTTCCCTCAGGCTCCTGTAGTTTATCGACCTACTATCCGCACCTGAAGTTTCTTTCCTTATTTTCTGCAAGTTATACTATGTTTTCACGCATTCAATTGTGCATAAGAGGTTGTCTTTTAACATCCATCCACTGCCTACTATGTAGGTTTTCTTTTTCCCACTTTCAGGAGTAAACCTTTTGCTTTTCAGTTTTTGCTGTAAGTTCATAAAATTTTCCACCTTATACTAAAGTTTTCTTTAGTGTTGGTCCCTGCCGACCTTACCACCTACATTTATTTTTAAGGAGGAGAAAAAAAACAACAAATCTCTGCACACACTCTAACTCGTGCCACAGTGAGAAAAGCTTCCAAAGCAAGATAAATATATCTCCCTATGAGTTCCTGAAATAAAACCCTCCTACATTACAAAATGTATTTCAACGGATATTTACCAACCATTCTATTCTATAGGGTTCTTTTACATACCTGGAACTGCTGACCATTAGGATCTTGCTCATTGTCACCCAACCCTAGATCTGCTTCAATTCAACCGCCTGACCATGAGATTCATCTTTCGAGACCAGAATCTCCCCCCTTGCTTCTTACTAGACCACAGCCTTTCGCAAGCTCCTCATACAGTGACCAAGTCTATCTAGTCATCACCAGACTTAACCACCTTTCTTTCCTTCTTGGATATTTTTTTTCTTTTTTCCTCTCTGCTTGTCACTACAATGCAGATTTTTCCTTATCCTTCGTCTTTTCCTCTAGAAACTTTCCAGTTAGGGGAGGCAGTTAGGGTTTCTTGCACAACAACCATCTTTGCACAAAAAAAATTCTGATGAAAACAAATTATATTTAAATTCTAAACAAATAGTAATAACAGGTTCAGTTTGTACCACAATAAATAAAATATTTATAGTTTTTCTCGGGGCATTACATCTTCCCCCCATGAGATTGGACATCGTCTTAATGTCTTTCAGTCATGAACAGCCCTGGATAAGTCCTTTTCATAAGTTCTTCATCCTCCCAAGTGACCTCATCACGCCCAAAATGCTGCCACTAGACTTTAACTTGGGTAATATCGCGCTTCTGCAACGTTACTTCTCTCTGGTCGAGGATGCTCAACGGCTTGACCCAGATTTCTCCTTCCAGTTGTACCTGCTACATGCAACATCCTGAGTCAGTTTTCCTTTACGAAATTCATTTAATTCTAACTACTGGGCTATTCCTTACCTCTATATCCTGCCTTGTTGATCACATGCTTAGGATCATAAACATATTTTTTTAATAGGAAACATGAAAAACGTTGTTGACCCATATATAACTAGGTAAGGCGAGCTGGCATGCTACCGGCCTGATTCTATCCAAGATCTAAAAAGATCCACAGAATCGGGGTGCTAGTTTAGCACACCTGTACCACTGTAATGTGCTCTTTTTTGGTCAGATTCTCATGTACACATGGTCACCGACTTGATACTCTTTAAATCTCCTCTTCCAGTCAGCAAAGTTCTTTTTCCTATCCTAAGCTTCTTTTAGATTAGCACGTATCCTTTTAACCAGTCCCTCCATTTCGGGAAGCATTTTAGGTCCTAGCATCAGTCTGTCTTCTGGTTCACCCCAACTTGAGGGGGTGCGGCACTTCCGCCCATATAATACTTCAAAGGGGCTCATCTATAATGATGTATGATAGCCATTATTGTACACAAACTCAGATAAGTGTAGGTAATCCTCCCACCTATGCAGTTGCCGCATCACATATGCCCTTAACATGTCCTCCAACACCTGATTCACCCCTTCAGTCTGCCCATCAGTTTGAGGGTGGTAGGCCGTGCTAAAGTTCAACTAGGTTCCCAACTCTTCGAACAATGTTTTGCAAAAGACAGATGTAAATTTTACATCACGGTTTGAGATTATTACCTTTGGTAGCCCATGCAATCTGAATATATTTTGCATGAAAATATGGGCAACCTACACAACTTTGTAGATAGATTGTACCGGTATAAAATGTGCTGACTTACTTAGGCAAACATGTTATGAAATCCATAGAAATGGTTTCCCACTGCCATTCCGGGATGGGTAATGGTTGTAATAATCCAGTAGGATGTTGGTGTTCTGCTTTAATTCGCTAACATTCTAGACATCGTGCCAAATAACCCGCCACATCTTTCTTCATTCTCAGCCAATAATACTCTTTTCGAAGTGCAATAATCATGTTTTCATACCCTGAGTGTCCAGCGTAATGACTCCTATGATACTCATCCAATATCAGATTTTTAATATTGTGTTGGTTAGGCACGTACAACCTTCTTTTATAATACACCATTCTAGCAACATCCAAAGCATATTTCAGTTGTTTCTCCTTGCAGGTTCATTGCTACACTTGCTATTTTATTTGCTGATAAACAACATATTGTTCGGCTACCTTCTTAATCATTTCCCTGAAGGGGCTTTTCCCTTCACTGCAAGAAATCTCATTTAAGTTTTGCAACTTACGACTCGAAGCGTCTGCCACCCGATTCTCTTTTCCTTTTATATGCTTGATTTCAAAATCATAACCAGTTAGGAAATCCACCCACCATGCTCGCCTTGCATTTATAGTGGGCTGGCTAAAGTAGTTTGTCAAACTATGGTGATTTGTCAATAACAGAAATTTTATTCCCATAAGGTAATGTCGCCGCATTTTTAGGGCGTGAATCATAGCTGCCAATTCTAGAGAGTAGGCAGAGTAGTTCTACTCATGCTCCTTTAATTTTCTTGATTCGTACGCTATTACCTTCCCTTCCTGCGTCAACACACCTCATATTCCTTCTTTACTTGTGTCTGTGCACACCGCATAGTCTTTGTTGTGATTAGCTATGCTTAAAATAGGTGCGATGGTGAGCAAGTATTTCAGTTCCTCGAACTTCTTTGACACTCAGGGGTCCACCTAAATGCTCTCCCCTTTTTTTGTAAGGAAGTGATGGGATAAGCTACCCTCGAAAATCCTTCCACAAATTGTCTGTACTAGCCTGCTAACCCTATGAAGGATCAAATGTCTGTCACATCTTTGGGCACTGGCCATTCCATTATAGTCTTTATTTTTTTGGGATCCACGACGATCCCTTATTTAGTAATTATATGCCCCCAATATTGTATTTGCTCCTTGAAGAAATCACATTTGCTAAAATTAGCATATAACTTGTGTTCCCGAAGTGTTTGCAATACTAACCTGAGGTGTTCCTAGTGCTCCTCCATCGTTCAAGAATAAACCAATATATTGTCTATAAAGATCAGCACAAACCTATCCAAATATTGATGGAATACGCTATTCATCAAACATATAAAAGTTGTGGGAGCATTGGTCAATCCAAAGGGTAACACCACAAACTCTTAGTGGTCGTATCTTGTTCTGAAAACTATATTAGCTATGTCTTCCTCTTTAATTCGGATCTGGTGATACCCTGATCGCAAGTTGATCTTTGAGAAAATTGTTGCCCCTTTTATTTGGTCGAATAGTTCATCAATGCGGAGTAGAGGATACTTGTTTCTGACCGTTAGTTTATTCAGCTGATGATAATCCATACACATGCGAAGAGTCTCGTCTTTCTTCTTAATGAACAACACCGGGGCTCCCTAGGGTGACAAACTGGGGCAAATGTAATTTTTGTCCAGCAACTCCTGCAATTGCATTTTTAACTCTGCTAATTTTGTTATGCTCATTCTGTAGGGTGCTTGGGGCACCAGGGTTGCTCCTGGCACCAGTTCGATGGTAAAATCTATATTTCCTTTTGGCGGTAGACTGGGAATCTCTTCTGGAAATAATTCTGCAAAATCTTGAACTATGGGAATGCCTTCCAATGCGGCTGTTTTGTCTTTGGAGTTGGCATAACCCACTTGGATGGCATAAATCTAACCTCCTTTCCTAATTCATTTTGCTAACTGGGAGGCTGTTATGGGCCAAATTTGCATTGGTCGCTTAATTCCCTGCATCTCTTGCTTTATTCCAAGCTCATCCTTATAACTAATAGTCTTGGTTTCACAATTAATTATGGACCAATGTTTTTCTAACCAGTCCATACCAATCAATATATCGTACGAGCCAAGAGGAAGCACATTTAAATTTGTTGTAACTGACTATCCTGTTATCTTTAAAGAACAGTTTTTGACCTTAGCATTCACCCGTCTTTTTGCCCTTGTTGCCAATTGAACTAACCAAGGGTCCTTAACAAGTTGCAACGTACAATGCTCCACAATTCTAGGACTAATATAACTTAATGTTGCACTGGGATCAATCAAAACAGTTACAGCAAGGTCTAACATTTTACCTTCAAATTCTACCATGGTCGGCTGGTACTCCCCTTGACGATCCTCCAAAGCAGCATTAATCCTTGGTAGGCTTCGTCGTATATCGCCAACCATAGATGCTTCGTAGACTTGGGAAACTTGTTCGGTTCCTTTTCGTTGGGAACATTTTTTCACATAATGGGGTCCACCACAACCCCAACATTGCACTAGAGGCCTTCCTGTCCCTTCGCTGTCTATTTTTCCACGTTGTTCAGTGGTTCTTGACTCATTCAGAGGTTTTAATCTGAGCGGATTCTTCTGCATATTTCTGTTGTTCTATCCCTTGGCATATCCTCTGTTACCTCCAACACGATTCCCTTTAGTGTTACCAGCCAGTTTGCTGCTTTTCTTATCGACTCATTTCTTACCCAAAATTTCTGCCTTCTGCTTGCTTTGCTAGTAGCAGATTTGAGCTTTACGTATAGCCTCATCCATTGTCTTTGGGTTGTCAAATTCGATTCTTTCCCTCATGCTCACGAGCAGACTGCTGACAAACCTCTGTACTTTAGCCTTTTCCTCCTGAAACGTAATGGAGCAATAAAACGAGTAATAAATTCATCAATAGTTAACATTGCGTTGTCTTCCCATAACAGGGCCATTTCATTTTTTAACTCTTGTACTGTCTTCAAAATTGCCGAATTTGTCTTGCGAGCCTCCTCTCCCAGCTGTACCCATATTTCAGGGTTATGTTCAAGACCAGCTACAGGGCCCTGTCCCACCACATATCTGCGTGGCGTGCTATCCGTTGTTCTCATTTTATCAGCGTCTTTCTTCCATGTACTTAACCTAAAAAAAATAACAGAAGAAAGGGTCAAGCATTAAAAAAAAAAAAAATTATTTTTTATTTTTTTGGTTTCCTTGTCACCTGTAACTGCTCAATAGAGTCGAAACATAATTTGTATACAACTATCTATCTATAAATTTCCACTTTCTAGTTCCTAGAGGCCACAATTTTTTGTGACTTGGCTCTGATACCACCTGTAATACTCCCATCTACGGAACAATAATTTTTTTTTACATAAAGCTAAACTAGCATTAATCATGCGTGGCAGGACAAGATTACATGTGATTGGTGTTAAATTCTTCTAGTCTTATGTTCAACCTGAAAAGTTTAGATAACGTCTTCCTACTTTAACGTTATCGGGAAAGTGTTTCTCTTGGTTCATGATTACGACTCGCTTTACTGTTGGCAGTGCCAGCTCTTAACACCCAGCTTCTGCATTTAATTTCGTCAGCTCTTCCACGTGAAGGGATGAGGTCTAGGTGACACTAGAAGTCGCGCCCTCGATCTCGCCACCCTCATGGATGACTTGGATGATCCGCTGCCATCCAAGGGCTATGCTGCAATAGGGGTTTTCCTCCTTGGTTTATTCGATGGCGTGAGGCACCAAAACAAGTTTCCAATGTTCTACAACAGCTTCGATGAGCCTGCTACGAATCCCGTCCTGACTCCTTCATTTTGTGAGAGTGCCTCCGGCCTTGCATTCTACCGAGCAACCAGATGGAGACTGCTCTAGTTATAAAGCTTGATGTTTTTATTGGTAAGTGTTACGCTGTGTTGCGTTCTTATGATATGGTGTGCTCTCTTATCTAGCCTCTTACAAGACTTGAATGATTTATTGCTCAGTCCAATTAAGGGGTTTTATGATAGGTTTTGTTTCATGGTCGAGGGCGGTGTTGTTCTACCTCCTTCATATGCTCCTTGGGTCTGGTTGTCGCTACATGGCCTCTTCGCTCTTCTGGCTCCTAACAGGTATGTTCTTTCATTGAACTCTCATCATGGACAACTGCAAGTTGGTTGCCAGTTATTCTTACCTCGACTGGTAGCTGAGGGGTTTCTCTCTCTTGGTTCCTTGGAGTAGTCCAAGCGGCCCACGGCCTTACGTCCACTCTTCGTTGTTTGTCATATATAGATGGTGAATTTGTTATGCCATACCAGCGCTGCACTTTTCTGGATTCGGGGAAACTTTACCTTGGTGAAGCCATGCTGAACTGCGGTTCTGAGTTTATCATTGTTTTTACACATGGACATGCCTTCGGGCTTCTCTTGAGTTATATGTAATTTAATTTACTGTTTATGACTATGGTACAGGGTAAAACCTTGGTGATTACCTATCATTTGGTTACAGTGGTTTAATACAGTGTTTTCTTTGCACTTTCTTCCATTTGACATGTTAAGTTATAGCCCTCATGGCCTTTCTATGTGCTATATGCAAGAAGGCGGGTTTAAACTCTATTGTGCAGTGTGTTAATTATTATAATGGTTTTGTTCTTGCTTTTTTCTTCAATATTTAGGAATTGATGGCGGTTTATTTCTGGACATCTCATAGCAAATTTTGTTTTTTTTTTAATAATGAATAGTCTTATACATTGAAGTATCACTATTGGTGTTTGCTTGTTAAGTTTCTCCTTGTTGTGTTCTATAAAAGCCACCCCGTAAGGAATTCAACCCACGGGAACTAGCCCTAGCATTCGGTTGGCCTACCAAGTGAATGATTTTATGATTCTGTGTTATATTTCATTAAAACCCTAACACCTCTACATGGAGGTCTTGTTGTTGGTTTAATGTAACGACAGCGTGAGTAATTTCCGTTGAATGGTTGGTAGAAGGCACATGCATTCTTCTGTTATTTATTCACATGTTTACATCTATACCTTACTTGGAGTTTCAGTTCGGATATTCTTGTGAATGGAAAAGATGACAAGGGCTTAGGATATTATTTCTTTTTCTTAAAAAAATAATTGAAACCCTACATCAATCTCCCTGCCACTACAGTTGTTTTTCCTCAGGCTCCTGTAGTTGATGGACCTACTATCCGCAACTGAAGTTTCTTTCCTTATTTTCTGTAAGTTATACTATGTTTTCATGCATTCAATTGTGTATAAGAGGTTGTCTTTTAACATCCATCCATTGCCTACTATGTAAGTTTTCTTTTGCCCACTTTCAGGGGTCAACCTTTTGCATTTCAGCTACTGCCGACCTTACCACCTACATTTCTTTTTAAGCAGGAGAAAAAAAAAAAACAAATCTCTGCACACACTCTAACTCATGCCACAGTAAGAAAAACTTTCAAAGCAAGATAAATATATCTCCCTACGAGTTCCTGAAATAAAACCCTCCTACATTACAAAATGTATTTCAACAAATATTTACCAACCCTTCCTGTTCTATAGGGTTCTTTTACATACCTGGAACTGCTGACCATTAGGATCTTGTTGATTGTCACCTAACACTGGGTCTGCTTCAATTCAATCATCCGACCATGAGATTCATCTTTCAATACTAGAATCTCCCCCTTGCTTCTCGCTAGATGCAATCTTTCGCACGCTGCTCGTACAGTGAGCAGGGCTATCTGGTCATCACCAGACTTAGCCACCTTTCTTTCCTTCTTGGATATTTTTCTCGTTTTTCCTCTCTACCTATCACTACAGCGCAAGCCTTTTCCTTCTCCTCCTTCTTTTCCTCTAGAAACTTTCCAGTTAAGGGAGGTAATTAGGGTTACTTGCATAGCAACTGTCTTTACACAACAAAAATTCTCATGAAAACAAATTATCTTTAAATTCTAAACAAATAATAATAACAGGTTCAGTTTGTTTTACCACAGTAAATCAAATATTTACATTTTATCTCGAGGCATTACATAGTCTGTTTCTGTGAATCCTCTTTTGATTCGCCTTCAGATAACACTCTGGATGACCATTTTCCACATCTCACGACACAATAAAATTTCAGGGACGAATTACTAATTACAATAACTGATTGTTGTAATGATTTTAAATGAAAACTGGGAAAAGAGCACACCATTTCAATGACACATACGACTGACTAGTTATTACTGAAAATATATATAAAGCCAGCCAGTGGTCTTTCAAAAAAAAATCTAAATTAATATTTTGAATGGGTTTTGTGAGATGCAACTTGTCATTCATGAGGAACATGTCATTGTGGGATTGACATTATTAGTTATAAAGGTGTCGTAAATTCGATGACTTAAAGTGTGTATTCTCATTTAGATATTATTTTTTTTAGCTGTGATGTCTGTGACTTCTTATGGGGAAGATATGCTTGGCAGTGATCAAGTTCATTCTGGAAAATGAGATTACTATTGATATAAATATATATTTTTTCTTGCACAAACATAGCAATTTTATGTAATATTAAACAATATACTATTACCAAGTCCTGAATCTTTTTATAAAATGTTGATGATAAATATAACATAAAGAAACTTATATAACATAACATTACTCGGATAGAAATTACCTGTAGTTCCATTAAATATTTTCAAAAGTTGTTATTTTAAAGAATGAAATTATTCCTGATCATAGTTAATATAACCATTTTAGTAGAGGGAATATTTTATTTTATAATTTTTACATCTAGTTTTATTTATATAGTGAGATAACTTATCATAATTTAGTTATTGAAGTAGTTCAAATATTTCATTTTATAAATTTTACATCTAAATATAAGTAGTTTTTTTTACACAGTGAGATAACTTATTATAAATTTAGTTGTCAAATCATCTATAACTGTTAACTAAAATAACTCATTGTTGGTTTGTTAAATACACCTAAAATAACTGATTGGTGATCCATAAAAAGACAAGTATCCAAAATTAATAGTTACTTAAATATAATAAAAAAAATAATTTTGTTAATAAATTAATAAAGAATATATTATTAGAAGTAATGTTAATATATTCGACATTAATATATATTAATTTAAAATAAATGCATATTAGATAATCCATTATCCAAATATAAGTAGTTACTTAATTATAATAAAAATTAAACAATTCCTAAATTAATAGGAAAAATATTATTAGATAGGTAATGTTATATATTTAACATTAATCTATATTAATTTAAAATAAATTAATATTAGATAATTATACGCCTACAAAAAGTTAAAATAAATTAATATTAGATAATTGTATGCCTGCAAAAAGATAGGAAATAGCATTTATCCAAAATGATATATAAATAAAAATGGCAATGACACTTGATAGGTAAAAAATGTGTTGATTTATATCAAACTGGTATTTTTATTTGAGGGTTTAGTCATATAATAAAAGCTATTTTAGAATTTTTTATTTTACTATTTTACGGACATATAATTAGTTATCAAATTTCCATATTTCATTTAATAATTTTAAAATAAAATGTGTAACTTTAATGTTTTTATTATTATTGTTTATCTTATGGTCACTAAAAAGTCAACGTTGTAAATTATAAAATTAATAAGATTGTTAAAATTTTATCATTTTCTTATTTTTTTTTTAATTATAGATGTGTTTTTTTCTAATAATGATTCACGGTGAAAAAGAAAAATTGTAGAAAAGCTTTAAAATGTATAAAATAACTACATGCATATATAGGTTAATGTATAAATATGTGTCATCATTATCAATAACATAGATATATATATAGAAAATATGCCATAAGAAACATTTTATTTAATCATATTAATAGTCAAGAAGGGTTCAAATATATTAGTTTCTTCTTAAAACAAAATGCATATGAGAGAGATTGGATATGATTCTTGGAGGAATTGGGACAAAGATCAATACTTAGTGTAAACATGGCTATAAATGAAGGAAATATTAGCATTTACAAAGGCTATACTAGAAGGAATTCCATTGTCATGACATTCTTAACCATACTTTCAAAAGGAATATAGGAGAATATAAGGAAACAAACTTCAAAATTGAAAAATGGGAGAATGTTTCTACTGAAAACACAATTAAGCTAAGGGTTGTAGGTGGGCTTCAATAATATTCACATATGTGGAAAAATATTTCCAACAAAGAAGAGTCTATGCTTCCCAAAAGGGGTTGGATGTAATGGGTGACAGAAAGAGGCTTTGCATCATTGGGAAATCTTTAAAGCACATAAGGGCTTATCTTGGAGCCAATAAGAAATGTTGAATTAGTGGTTAAATGTGTGGTTTCACCCAAACATAAGTAGATCAAAGACCACTTGCATGTCTTTCCTTTAAAACCCCATAGAGGGTTTGAAATGGTGATATCATATCTCATTAAATGGGTTGGGAGAAGTGTTTGGGGAAATAAGACACCACACACTTGGAATTCCAATGTAAAAATGGTTCATGCAATTGCATTGATGATGGTTCATAAGTCTCATGACCAATGCACACATAACTAGATCAAATACCACATTCATGTCTTCCTTTGAAAACCCCATAGAGGGTTC
This sequence comes from Pinus taeda, assembly GCA_000404065.3. Lineage (NCBI taxonomy): Eukaryota > Viridiplantae > Streptophyta > Pinopsida > Pinales > Pinaceae > Pinus > Pinus taeda. The sequence goes on from APFE031648092.1 coordinate 59,276, forward strand.
CAATTGATGATCTCATATATCATTAAATGAGTTAGGAGAAGTGCTCAGGGAAATAAGACACTACACACTTGGATTTCCAATGGAAAAATGATTCATGCAACTGCATTGATGATTGTTCATAAGTTGAATGGACTCCAGTTAAGCAATTTGATGGCCTCCCCTATCCTTAACTCCCATAGTGCTCGTACTTGTAGTGATGTAATAAAAATGATGGAAGGGAAGGCAGAGTCAAAAGTGGGATGTGATAAGAAAGGGTAGTCATGAGATTGGAAATTGATGTTGTTATGGATGTATTCCCATACAACATCTTATTTTTATCATCTAAATGGTTGGGAGAAATTTTAGCAATCATACCAAGAATGTTTATCATGTATTGTTTTAACTTTAGACTAAAATTAGAAATTTGTTAGACATGCGAGCTTGATAGAGCTTACTTTATTTAGAAGGGATATTTCTTCGTAGTGCTTCCTTAGCAATTCATTATAATTAAGGTGTTTGTTTAACCTTTCTTCTTGATTTTCGTGTTTGAAAGTTACAAACATTGTTTGGTTGGCTGGATTTATTTTTCTCTTGGAGGCTCAAGGGAAGCACAATGAGCTTATTTTGGGGGATATCCTATTGGCCATGTGAGGATATAATGGTTCTAGAAGATACATTTTGATTCATTATCTTAGCATTACATAATAAGAGGGGAATTTTTCAATTTGTTTAAGGGGAATCTCATCTCTTCTCCTTCCCAGGTCTCCTTGGCACCCCTTTATCTCCATGCATTCTTTTGTTCTTTCATTAAAGTTATGCAAGTCTTGATTTTTGTGCTCCACTTTCTCTGAGCTAGTAATCTTAGTTTTGGTTCCCTAATGGCACATATCCACTCTTGATCTAGGAACTGAACTCATTAGTCAGCTTAGCTAATTTATGATGCTCGAGTCGAGTTAGCAGTTGAGAACATGATAGCAAGGTATCATTCTGATACCGGATTTGAAGTACAGACAGTCATCAATAAAGAAGAATAGGTAAGTTTTAATTGTATATTAATCTATGATGAAGATACAAGCAAAAGTAGGAATTTGGATCCTTGAATAGGAAATACATGAATTCGATAGATAAGATATTTATAGAAAGTTAATCTACATTCGCAACTAAAGACCATCATGGAAAAAAATATGATCGAAATAAAAAGGACACAAGAGGAGATTCTCGTGAGGATGGATGAAACTTAGAGACAAATCAAGAAGCTAGATGGCGAGGTCACTCTAGATGACAAAAGGGTGGAAAATGTTAAAGTCATCAATGATTATGAAGAAGCACAAACTATGACATGAATATTTGAAATGTATTTGGTTTTTGTTTTAATTCCTGAAATGTTGCTAATTATAGGAAAACAAGGTCTCTAAATTCTCATAGTTTTCTACATATCATGAGGCTTTTAGTTAACATTGAAGATAAAATTTTTAAAATTCCAATAACATAAACACAAGCTATTTTTCTATGCTACTAGTTTGGTATCCCTAGTGATATGCTAGTAGACATAGAAATAATATTAATTTTTTTTTTGCAACAGAGTAATGCAATGATTTTCCTAACATTACAAATAAAAAAAAGAGCCTATGGTGTATATTAATTTACTAAACCATATGTGAGAGTAAATAATAGAGTATAAATATGCAAGGTTGTGCACTCCAATTTATTAGATTAGGAACCCAAGTAAGAATATCACTAACGAATCAAATCACTAAAAGACACTTCGTCAAGCCATTCCTATGAATGGGAATTGGTTATCTTATAGGACGTGACATGGTGAACATGTGAGAATTGGACTGAAACCCTATATAATTTGTAAGTATATAGTATTATTTCGAAACGAATTAAAAGAACCCCTTCAAGAACAAGGATACATTATGCTTAACCACGTGGCAAACCTAGGAGCAATCAATCCCCCGTAAGAATGATATGTCACTAGTCAAATTTCGGTATCGGAGGTTAACATGTAAACTTGTGAAATCTATATGTTGATAGTATTATCATAATCATATGTTCACATGGTTTATAAATAAACATTATCGGAGTAAAGTACTCATTTGGTGAGACAATCGATATAAACAACCAAAAGCTAAATCCTTTCATAGTAAATAGCAAATGAATGTAAAAAATATTATGTGAATAGACAAAATCATGTTAAAATGAAAATTATAATACTAATGATAAAACTTGATTATACCGATCTTAAAAGGCGATAAATGAATATAAGATAACATAAGGTAATAAAGAAAGATTGCTTATCCCTTATTCATGAAGGAATGATTTTAAATGGAGTTGTTTTTAGTGTGATTTTTGGATTTTCTGGTGCTATAATCTGGTAAAAAAAATTAAGGTGAAATCTTGATTTGTGTTATTTAAAATGGTTTTTTGAGTGTATATATGGATTCGTCATCCTTAAAAATCCCTAGGACACTTCGATTGTGTAGGGTTACCCATCAAGCTTGTGATTTCAATAAATTCCTACCAAATTTTAGAAAAATTAGACCGTAAAAATCCACATAAAAAACTTCCAAAAATTCTCACTAAAAACAACTCATGTTATAAATATTATTTTCATAATTATAAAATAGTGTAACCCACTAAGATTCAATTATAATCATCTTAAAAATCCATAAATGTATTTTTATAAATATTAATTTTATAATCCTATAAAAATAATATAATTTAATAAACTTCAATCCTTAACTAATATGCCCTTAAAAAAAAATCAAACATAAATGATATATATATATATATATATATAGATAATTAACAAAATTTTATAGAAATCAACCGTTAAACTAGCTAAGAACTTAGTTAGAATCTCAAAGAAATAGAAAAATACTAACTGCATTAATAACTTTGTTAATAATTCAAAATGACTACAGGTAACTCTTTTAAAATAATGTTACCATATGGTTCACCATAATAAAAACAATATACTTTAATGGGTTTCAATCCTTAAACTAACATGTATTAGAAAACTAGAAAACAATAAAATATAATTTATTTATTTTTATATACGTCTTTTACATAATTCTATAAAAATAATAGAATTTAATGAAAATCAACACTTAAACCATATATGCTCTCAGAAATTCAAAGAAACAAAGAAACAGTACGCACCAAATTAACAAATTGTTGGTTAATAATTCAAAATAAGAATAGTGTTATTATATGATTAACCATGTGACAAATCTAGAAACAACCAAATTCTTGCAACCACGATAAGTGAGTGATTAAGCTTTAAAAGACTCGAGGGGAACCACTTAAATTTTGACAATGCATACAATATTCTATATTCACATAAAATAAGGTTACATATAAATATATTTAGTGTTGTTTTAAGATAGATAAATTAACTTGGACACACAATTACTTGGTTGAGAGAATATCTCAGTCACACACTAATCTAGAAATCATCTAGATCTTAACAACTATTAAGAAATAAGAACAAACCCCTTTAAATAGTAAGAGTCACATCTGAGACAAGTAGGAATTAAATTTCCAGGTCACCACTTTAATGACTACTTGTCTCAATCTCAATATGCAAAGTCTAGTTGTGGTAAAAAACAACAAAATAATATGTCAACATCCATATAAAGGAACAACCATCCAGCATAATGCATAGGTGCCCAACCACAACAACCATCAATATACTAGGATGTCCTTTGTATACATGGTTTTGTCAACCATTATTTGCATACATGTACCTATACCTGTAAATCCCCTCCATTGTCATCACCAAGGGTTTTATCAGATTACCCGTGACCATGCTTTGGGTTTTATCGGATTACCCTCAACCATGCCCATAAGGGCTCTCAGCCACCAAGGCTCAACACAGCCACCAAGGCTTAACTCAGGCACTAAGAGTCGCATTTTAGCCAACAAGGCTCACCACAAACCCAACTCAACCAGGCACATGGTTTTCTCACCTCACCCTTAATCATTTTTGTCAGTTCACCCTAAAACTGCCTACATGAATCCTTGTCCACTTCTCTCTCACATGTGGTCTCTGGCTTGCCACAAACCAACACTGCAAAGTAGTTTTCGACTTACCAAAAACCTAGAATTACAAAGCGATTTTAAGATTACCACAAACTTTATGGGAATACACATTCCTCATCGAGCTTTACATTACACACTCCAACTCTTGGAGTTAATAGGTACATACATACTTTCCAAAGACCACTACAAAGCATTCTAAAGTTGGTTACAATTAATATGTGTAACTCATTTAAGATCATGCTAGTGAGTTTATTCCACAAACTCACACTAACTCACACAAACTTTCACAGAGTTTTCCATCATCCTTTAATATCCTATGTTGTTCTAACCACTATTTGTTGATGTCATTTTCATTTTCATGTCTTCATTATATCTTGTACTCAATAAGTCTTACAAATAAGCTATTGTCGGAATGTCCAATTCTGGCATAGACTAAAAATTGTGACAATAATTGGCCAGAATAAATGCCACGACACTATGCATATCATTCTTTCAACCAGATTTATACCACTACATTTCCCAAGACTTGATAAACTCTAACAACCTGACTTTGACTTTGACTAAAATTAATTATAATCAAGTTCAAATTTGTAGAGTAAGACCGTGGTCTAGAAATGTTAACTTTCACACAACTATAATATCAAAAAAGAAATTCACTTCCTATAACATCCCAGGTGGTTAACAATACCATTTTGACTCACATTCGCTGCTTCAATGCTTAACCATTGTTGAATTTTAGAGGATGAAAGACCTATCAATGATATTGGACCCCACCATAAAAATCCATGACTGCACAAAATAGCTCCACGTCATCCACACGTTGGACAGACTCCAGCGCTTTCAAACAAATCCTCCACGTCATTGGCCAACAACTCTATGATAATATTTGGTTGGCAATGGTAGCCGCATTTTGCCTTAGATTTGTGTTAAGCACATAGATGAGTGTCCCAACATTGATTCCAATAAACAAAAAATCCCTTGAGAGACCTCTTAGAGCTTGAAGGCGCGGGCCGATCTGCAATGGTAGAAGCCATCGACTGATCATGTTAAGACTAGATGCCCTATAATCGTACTTTGAATATATGGTACAGACTTGGCCAATAAAGATATTGAAATTCTTTTGTTTTCCTTCGAAGATTATTCAACTCTTTCTCAATTTCCAAATCCTTAAAGGGATAAGATAGTCTCTCACTACTCACAAGAGACCGACCAGCTAGAATTCTGCACAAGAATTGGGAACACAAATTGACATGAACAAGAAGACTCCACACTTCCTCTACTCATCTCACCACAGGCAGACTCATATAATCCCATACATCTATTGTTTTATATGCACACCACACTTTCCAATCTGCACCACCACGAACAATGTCGCCCTCACACATAAGTATGAACAACACACACTAGATCGATAACATAACTCTGCACTGGAGGCTAACTTCTCCTACACAAACTCCATGACTGGTACCATGAAAATCTTCTCTGGTGACTACAGCCATCTGCCAGGCAATCTGCCACTCAAAACGCAAGCCACAAATAGAACAAATTCAATCGACACGTAGAAACGAAATTCTTAGCTCATGTTGGTCAAATGAAGGGATATTTGATGTGCCACGATAGATCACCAGACTTCCAAAGATCGCCAACAGACTCTGCTCAGTGTTCTATAACTTTCCTTCGAGGACTTGACCCTCACTTAATCATGTTGAAATATTCGACACTCACCGCACCAGTTTTGACTTTGCAGTCTCTACAAACAGAGATCTATTTTTCTATAACTCTTCCTTAGGTCCAGCGACGAAGATGTGACGCATAAACCACTTAATGCTTTCCAAAAGTTTCGACTGATGATGGACAAACATACACATTCACCCAACGCTTTATTTCCCTCGACCCAGAAGGGGTCAAGGCCAAGCCCAAAAGGGCTCTGATACCAACTTAAATTTTGACAATGCACACTATATTCTATATTCACATGAAATAAGGTTACATATAAATATATTAGTGTTGTCTCAACATAGGTAAACTAACTTGACACACAATCACTTGGTTGAGAGATATAGGAAACATTTGGATCTTAACAACTCCTAAAGAATAAAAACATAATACTTTACATAGTAAGACTCACAACTCAGACGATCAAGAAAATTAGAAAGACATAACCAACAATGAATATACATTAAAATTTAGAGATTTTTCTTACTCGGTGGCTCTGCAATCTAAACTAGGTTTTGAGTTAGGGTTATGCTGCTGGTAACCATGGTGGGACGGGGAGGAGGGCATTCTTCTCCCTCCTACATTCAAGTAGCTGCAAACACAAGCAAGGGAGCTGGTCTGGATTGCTTGAAGAAACCAATGGAGGTGACAACTGAGGATATTAACACAATAAATATTAGACCAAACAGATAGGAAGAGAATCATGAGGAAGATAGCAGGGAGAAGAGGACAGAGGGTAGCAGTCAGAAAGATGCACCTATGGGTGCGAAAGAGGTCTACAAACCCAAGTTAACCATTATTCCTTGAGTTGTTTTAAGTGACCCAGAGATATAGGTGCACAAAGATAACATGGAAGAACATGCGGTTATATGCAAATTTATGGTGATTTGGTCGACAGAGAAGGATTTGCACACATGGATAAGGAACCACTGGAAAGAAAAGGGAGAAATAAACCTTCACCTTAGGTCCAAGGGCTTCTTTACTATTGTGTTCACAAGCTTAAAGGATAAAGACAGAGTCTTTGAGGGAGGACCCTATTTTTACACTGTTGTAGGCCTTTACATGCGACCATGGGTGATGAATTTTGTCCCAGAATGAGAAACATTCACTTTGATACCAGTATGGATAAGACTTTACTCTATTTCTTTAGATTATTGGCTATTGGATTCTCTAAAGGCTATCGGCAACAAGCTAGGGCATTTTATAAAGATATCAGATGCGACTCTAAGAGGCAAATACACTTCGCCTAAATTTGTGTGGAAATGGACTTATTTGGGGCACTTCCAGACGATATCATTTTAGAAGTATATGACGAAGAATGGGTGCAGGCAGTGGACTATTAACATGTACCATTTAGGTGTCATAAGTGCCATGAACACAGGCACCTATACAAAGACTGCCCATCAAACAAACTAGGGAGAAACATGAAAACCACCACAGGCAAAGATCTTGAGGGTTTCACTAAGGTGGGGGGTAAAGGGAAAGGAGGAAATTGGTACCAAAATAAAATCAACGAGGACGGGCAAAAAAGCCGCAATAGTTTCAAGATCTTAGAAGAAGAAGTTCGAAACAATGGGGAAAACCAAGAATCGAAGACTAATCCCACTGAGAAGGAAAGGGATGCTAGCATGGAGGATATACTAGAGAAAAACCAGCAAAAGGATGATCTACTAAGAATTATGGAGCTCATTAGGGACCACGAGATGACCCCAAGTGAGGTGGTAATGGAGAACCATGAACTGTAGGAGATTCCAGAGAGGGAGAATTTAGATCTATAAAAGTTTCTCGAGTTAGGGAATTACCAAAGGTGTTGACTCCCTGCCAAAAAAGGAGTTTGACAAGGTTCATCAGCTCTTCCTCTAGAGATCCCAATCGAAGGGTTTTGGAGTCAAAATAAACCATGACAGCTAGGATAATAAAGGGATGAAAACAATGGGGGAAACACCGAGGAACTCTTCCAAGAACCCGGGTAGGAAAAGAGGAAGAAAAAGACAGAATGAGTTCTTGATTGAATGTGGGAAACTCATGATTAACTCAGTTAAGATGAGATATCTCACTAGCTACTCCTTTTCAAACCTTTCTTAATGAATCTTACAACCTGGAACATTAGGGGTCTAGGAAGTAAAAGGAAATAAAGAAATCTTAGCAGTAAAATAAAAGAAGAGAAACAAGACATGGTTTTTATTCAGGAAACAAAGTGTTTGATGGACAAGATCAGAGAAATACATAGCAAATGGTTAATCAAGTATGAGTATCTATAGATTAAGGTAGATAACTCGGCAGGGGGAATTCTTAGGCTTTGGGATCCCCATAAACTTGGAATTCTAGATGTTGAATCATCAAGGAACTATCTATCGTTGTTGATTCAACCTTTGGGTGATAAGGAGATCTACATGATTACAAATTTCTATGGTCCTCAAAAACTAGAATACAAACTCAAGCTTCTCACATCCCTTGAGGAGCTAAGAGAGATATATCCTGATATGCCCTGGATTCTAGCAAGGGATTTCAATATGATCAAATCTCTTACAGAGAAAAAAGGTGGCACCAGAATACTAGGCAGAGACTCCATTACCTTCCAGAACTTCATAAATAACATGTGACTAGTAGATACTGAAACAATAAATAGCACTTTCACCTGGAACAATAAGAGAGGAGGGGCTTCTCAAGTCGGCTCTATACTAGATAGATTCATAATCTCAGAGGACCTCCTTCTCATAGGCCTTGACATGTCAGCTTTAATCCTTCGGTTTGGAGGCTCGGACCACTGGCATGTCTAGCTTGAAGCCACTTTTATGGGTACTTCGAGGAACATACCTTTTAGGTTTGAAAATGTGTGGCTCTCTCAACTTGACATCATTAGCAATATTGACAAATGGTGGATGGAAGATTTTCTCATTCAAGGCACTAAAATGTTGATGCTGCAACAAAGACTTAAACACATCAAATCCAAACTTAAAGATTGGAACAAAAAAGAGTTTAGTAATATTTTGTAAGGAAAAGGTAAAGTTGAACAGAAAATCCATGGGATTAATCAGATCATCATCACAGATGGTTTTACCAAGGAAAGGAAAAATCAAGCCGATTCTCTTCAGAAGGAGTGGGAAGATAGCTGCATGCAAGAGGAGATTTTTTGGAGATAGAAATCGAGGGTGCAGTGGATTAGAGAAGGGCAAAGAAACATGAAGTTTTTTCATAAATCAACTTTGGAACATAGGTCATATAAAAGAATTTCAGAACACAGATATTTTCAAGGGAAAGAGCTTGTCTCCCACAAGGAAATGGAATTTTTCCTAGTTAAACAATTCCATAGCATAGCAGAGGAGCCTCTCTTAGATAGATCGCAGTTCATCAACAATTTCGCAAAGTACATTCCCAAGCTTATAACTAGGGAAAACAATCACAATCTTAAAAGGCCGGTTTGTGAAGAGGAGGTCAGTGAAGTTATCAATGACATGCAAAATGGGAAAGCTCCTGGCCCAAATGGGTTCAATTTGGACTTCTTCAAAGCATGCTGGAAAAAAGTCAAACAAGACATCCTTAATGTTGTGGAAGACTCAAGAAGATCCAAAATGGTTTTGAAGGCTCTTAATGCCTCTTTCATAGCTTTGATTCCAAAGCAGGAAAGAGCTATAACACCGGACAGTTTCGGACCCATAGCTTTATGTAATGTGGTGTACAAAATTATTTCCAAAGTGATTACTAACATAATCAAGCCCCTTCTTCCAACTCTTCTCTCAGAGGAGAAAACTAGTTATGTAGAAGGAAGACAAATTCTCAATAACATCATAAAATCTCATGAGCTGGTACACTCTCTTAACAGAAATAAGAAAGCTGGTATGATCATACATCAGGGCAGTGCTATGAGCTTATGGTTTCGACCACAACTGGATTATATGGGTTATGGCGCTTGTATCCACGACTAGTTTTTCAATAATGCTTAATGGATCGCCCTCTAGAACCTTTATGCCTTGTAGGGGTCTCAGACAAGGAGATCCGCTCTCCCTCTTCCTCTTTGTGCTCATGATGGAAGGGCTAGGCAGAGCAATAAAAATGGCAAATGCCAAAGGAAGAATCCAGGGACTGAAAATTACCATAGATGGTGCTGCTTCAACTCATCAACAATTTGTCGATGACACTATGCTGCAGGGTATTCCCACGGTCAAGGAAGCCAAAGCTTTCAAACAAATATGGAATGACTCTGCTATGGTCGTTGGTACAGAGGTAAGCCTTGACAAACCAAAGTTTTTCGTTTATAACACTGACATTGCTATTCAGAGGAACCTCACTAGAATTCTCTGGTTTCAAAGGTTTCAACTACCTTCTAAGTACCTTTACAGGCAAACCTCTGAGAAAGGCAGTGTAGGAGCCGGTAATTAACAAACTTCAGGACAAGATCAGGAAATGGACATGCAGGTCTTTGAATTTGGCAAGGCGTCTTGTGCTTACAAAGGCTGTCCTACAGGCCATACCCATTTTCATGTTGTTAACTCTTCCTGCTCCTAAAGGAGTTATGCAACAAATCAGGAATATTCAAAGAGAATTTCTTGAGGGCAAAGCAGAAGAGAAAAGGAAGTGGTATTTGGTATCTTGGGACAAGCTCTGCAAACCTAAGGCCCATGGTGGTTTGGGGCTTCATGACCCTGAAACCCTCAACAGAGTTTTGGGTGCAGAACTTTGGTGGAGTTGGCTTAAGGAATTGGCAACCCCTTGGGCCAAGCTTTGGAAACATAAATATGCAAATAATTGGTAGGAGAGGGATCATATCCAAATGTATGGGCTTATCAAGGGCTCCCACATTTGGAAACTTGCTTGGGAAAATAGAGCCATTGTCCAGCAACATAGCTTCTAGGAGATCCGAGCTAGGAACCTAGCAAGATTTTGGGAGGACAACTGGCAGTAGGAACCAAACTTGTTTAAGGAAGAAATAACAACTCTCAAGAATGAAACTGACAACAAAGATTTATGTATGGTAAGTGACTTCTGGGATCAGGCAAGGAATAATGGTAAATGGAGAATATGGAAGGATCTGAGTTATAGTGAAGAGAGCCCTTTGAAGGCCCAAGCAGGCTCTCTTGCTCTGGACTTGGAACAGAGGAAGATTTTGGTATCATCCTCGTCTAACCAACTGAGATGGGGAAGAAACATAGAAGAAAACTTCAACCTCAAAGAAGCTAAATGAATGGCCCTAGGGTTTGATTATCAAAACCCTAATAAGGTATGGAAGGACCTTTGGCAACACCCACATTGGATGAAAATAAAGTTGTTTATGTGGTTCGTTCAACAAAAGAAAATTCTAACCTAGGAAAATCTTCTGAAAAGGGGTTTTGTTGGCCCATCCAAATGCCATCTATGTGGTTTACAAGAGGATACGATGGAACACTTACTCAACCTCTACCCATTCACCTCTACCTTGTGGGATTAGGTGGCCTCAATCTTCAGGCAAACTTACAGGGACAGACTCAGGATCACCAACACTTTGAAGAATTGGAGAAAGGACTTCTCAGGCAATGAAATCATCAACAAAGCTTGGAATTTGGTTCTAGACTTTATAATCTAGGATGTCTAGAAAGAACGCAATGGTAGGATTTTCAAGAACAAAACTAACTCAACCCATAACATTATTGCACAAATATTACAACAGCTGAAAGAAACTATTGGAGCCCTTTTGTGGAGACCTCATGAGGACCCTACTTTGCCCCTGGATGTTCACATACTGCTAAAGTTGGGTCTCCATTCACTAGTTCCCCAGAGCATAAACAAGGGTGTGAGCCAGATAATTGCTGGTAAAGACTTATGGCAACCTCCTCCTCATGGTTTCTTGAAAATCAATATAGATGGAGACTCTAAGGGTAACCGTGGGATGGTCGGATTTGGCGGGGTCATCAAAGATGAGAAGGGGTGCATAAAGGATATCTTTCATAGTCATTTGGAGACTGTTACTAATAACATGGCAGAGCTCATGGCCTTAGAGAAGTGCCTGGAAATACTGATCGAGTCAAATTTACACAACTTCATCATTGAAGAAGACTCTGAATTTGTAATTAACACGACCAAGAAGATATGTAATAGAGCAACACCTGGAAAAGTTTCAAAACATTGACGGCTTTTGCAGGTCTTTTAGCATATTCATTCCCACGTGCGAACTCTAAGAACAATCAGCTTCGTTCATGTGTGAAGAAAAGCCAATATGCTGGCTGAGTGTCTGGCGAATGAAGGAGTGATTTGTAAGGAAATTTATAGTAGGTATGCTTGGGATTCGATACCCTCAGGGAAATTGCATGATTATTGTTAAAGACAAGCAGCAAAAGACATGGAGCACTTCCAGACCATGAGGAATGAACAGAAGGAAGCGGTAGATAGTGGAAGCAAAAGTTAATCATAATCGTTGATCCCACAAAGAATGCTTAAAACAGAGCTAATTACAAGAGAGGGGTACTTGGTAAATAGTGGGCTTGTTGGAAGGTCGCCGACCATAGATTTTGATGGCCTTCGTCATCGAATGGCTATCGGGTTGGAAATTGATCGAAGGTTAAACCTTCAAGCAGACTCAAAGATTTATAGATCAACGGTTTATAATCTTCATCGGGTCCGTAAAAAGGGTAAAGGTCGAGCTAATTTCCAATCCGATATCTCAAAGGACCATCAGATCAACAAGGGCTTGATCATATGGATATCGGGTTTTGAAAGTGATAGGAGGTTAAGTCTTAGACTGGGCCTGAACTTTTATAAACCAATGGCTTATAATCCTTATCAAATCTGTGAACTGGGTAAAAGGGGTGTATGTTGTTGAGGCAATAACATTAATGACCATCGGATCTTACGGGATCTTGATCGAAAGGATATCGAGTTTCAACATGGGAGGAGGTTAAGTCCAAGAACGGACCCAAAGTTTTATACATTGATAGTTTATTTTCTCTGCTTACTCCATAAAGCAGGTAAGGGTCACGCAAGCCTCCAAAGCGATTTATTTAAGGACTGTTGGATCACTGGGGTCTGATCAAATGGCCATCAGGTTGGATAATTAGTGGAGGTTTATGTGTAAGGTTTCGGGTTTTGTTGATGGTTAATCATCAACGGGTTTGCCCCTTGCTGGTCTTTACACTTGTAAAGACATGTAACATATGTAATTTTTCTTGCAGTTAATTAAAGGCTCTTCTCTTACTTGACCGAAAAAAAATCACAACTCGAACAAGTAAAAATTAAATTGCCAAGTAAACCAAAAATTAATTACTTTATTAATAAATCTCAAATAAACCAAAAATTAATTACTTTATTAATAAATCTCAAATAAATATTAAAAAAGATCAAACTAAAATAATCATTATAATACTAATGATAAAATATGATTATACCCAACCAATATGATTATATCCAATAATAAATAAACATAGAAAAACTTATAGTAACTTATAGTTACTTTTTATAGTAACGACATAATTTAATAAAATTTGATTATATTTATGTTAAAAAGTCGTAAATGAAGCTAGGACATAATTTAATAAAATTTAATTTTTATTTATTTAGAAAAGTTGTAAACGAAGCTGGGATGAAAACGACAGAAAAACTATTCTTGTGTAAAATTGACATAATTCAATAGTATTCAATCTATAAACTCATATACACTTACCTAGAAAAGTTAAAAAACAAATTAAATATATACCAATTCACATAAAAATGTTTTTTCGTAAATATACTATATAATTTAATAAAAGTCACTCAATCTTTAAAGTAGATATAAACCGTCAGATTTTTTTTTAAATAATAATAATAAAATATATATTTAATTTAACAAAGATTAAAAAGTTATTTTATAAAAAAAACTAATCTTTATTCATGGATCAATGTTTTCTATTTTTGAATAATTGTATAAAGAAAATATAATTTAACGAAACGCTGTCAGAAGCTTACTTCAAAGGCTGGAAGAAACAATAAAATATCCACCAAACTTACAAACTGAGATTTAAGATTGATGGGATGCTCTGTGAAATGTCCCCTGCGGGTGATGTCGACTCGTTGGGAGCACGCACTGATCGATCACATCATCTAGAATACCGAATACGTAGGTACGTTTTCCATATTGTGCGGGAATCTAAATAAGATGCAACTTGGTTTGAAAATTTCGTGTAATGCCTGGCCATGAAATACTGACCTATGAGTTATCACAAACGAAAAGTACAGACGGTTGAGCGATGCACTTCTTCGCCGAAAGGATGAGGACAACATCCCGCCTGCTAATAAAATGCCCGTATACTGAACAGCTATGGACAGATGTTAAGCACGTAACAGTTAAAAGTGCCGAAGCATTTCCTTCGTTAAGTGCTGAATTTTATTCAATTGTGGAGTTTAGGAATATTTAAGTAATTAAATGGACAGAAGTGAGCTCGAAAAATTAATCCGATTCTAAAATATTTATGAATTCAATCATCCAGAATATTTCTGAAATCAATAATCCAGAATATTCATGAAATCAATAATCCAGAATATTTATGAATTCAATAATCCAGATAAGTATGGCTATCGTCAAATACATCCGAATCAGTGGCGTGATGCTGAAATCTTGTATTCAGAAATTCAGATGTTAACAAACTAAACTGTAAACCTCCCTGCCAGTCTCCGTTCGCCATAAAATAGCTAAGCCAAAAAAACACCTTCATTATAAAGGTAATGTTATTTTTATAACTATATAAAAAAAAAATTGATGAAACATTTTTTATAAATATAACTGCCTAACACTATTCATATGAAAATGTTATTTCATAAATATTGGTTTTATAATTGTATAAAATAAATATAGTTTAGTAGAACTCAATCTTTGCAATCATATGCATTCGCTTAGAAAATTAAAAAAAAAACAATAAGATATCCACTAAAATAAATGGAAATGTCGTTTGCAAATGTCTTTTTTGAATTTGTAGATTTCTGGATTTTTATAAAAAAGAATCCCCGATAAAATCTAATCTCGTTTCAAAAGGGAAGGATCCTTGCTTTGTTGTGAATCCTCCAATTTCAAAAGGGAAGAACCCATACTCCATAATAACTCCCCCAAATTTTCTGGTCATTTCTCCTACAAATTATGTAGAAAGTGACCTAGATTTACTCCCGAAGAAGAAATCTTTGGAACTTTGCCCTCTTACTATCCATAAACCTTGTTCAGCATCTTCTCGTCATATCAGTCTTAATTCGGTGACTAATATAACTGTAAGGAGAAAGCATAATAGAGGAACAACGAATTTTCGTGGCAGAATGGAAAATACTATCAATCTTAATATAAACCACTCTCTGATTGACATTCCTATTATTGATCTCTCTAACAAAAGGCCCCTTAGAGCAAGACAGGCCATCATGACTCACATCATTTCTATGAATATTAGGGGTCTAGGGGCAGACCACAAATTCTTAGCCTTGAAGGATTTATTTTCTATAGCTCAATCCAATATTATTTTCATATAGGAGACTATGCATGCTACTGTTGTTTCTATTAGATATTTCAGGTGTATGTTCTCCTCTTGGCATATTGTTGCCACAGATGCAAATGGATTATCGAGGTGTTTAGCAATTTTATGGAATCCCCTCTGGATATTGGCAAAGGGATTTAAAAGTTTTGCAGGTATTCTCCTATCAGCAAATTTTCGGGGTCTTGCTGGTTCTATTCATATCCTAAATGTATATGCCCCTTGTAAGGATCGTAGTCTATTCTGGAACCGGTTCTTGTCCTCTGAATTTTGGGAATCAGACTCTCTCCTTATTGGGGGTGATTTGAATTATACTTTGAGCAGTGAGGAGGTTTGGGGGAAGGGCAAAAAGGATGGTCCACTAGTTGGACTCATCAAGGGGGGCATTCTCCAAAATAATATGATTGATATATACCCAAAATTCATGGGTCCTACATGGGACAATGGCAGAACAAGAGCTTCCTATCTTGCCAAAAGATTAGACCATTTTTTGATATATGACAAGCTTATGGACCGTTTGGGCAGGCCATTATCTAATATAGTAAACTATTTTATATATGATCATAGGCCCATTTCCTTACAGTGGGGAAAAAGGAAGTAGAGGAAGGGTCTCCCATTTAAATTTAATAGAATATGGCTGGAAGATGTTGAATTCAATGACATAGCCAAAAAAATTGTCTTCATGCCTCCCTATGGAAAATTCGTCCCCATCCCAAGCCCTTCTGGATAATCTGCGTGGTCTAAGGGTTAAAGTAAAGTCATGGCAGGAAAATAAGAAAAAATCCAACAGGAAAGCCTTGAAAGAGATTCAAGAGGTATTGGATGTTCATGCTGGGAAACTAAAAGTAAGTAATATCTCTCTTTAGATCAAAAGTCGTATAAAGGAATTGGAAAATAAAAGACACAATTTACTAGCTATCGAAGAAGCATCATGGAGGTTGAAAAGCAGAGCTTTATGGCTTAAGGAAGGAGATAGAAATACAAATTTCTATCATAGATTTGCAAATAAGAGGAGGGAAATTAACTCAATTTGGGAAATAAAAAATGAAAGAGGTAGTTTGCTTCAATCCCAAGAGGAAATTTCAATGGAGGCTGAGGCTCATTTTGAAAAATCATATAAAAGAAATGAGAACTGCAAGATGGATGATATCTTATTGGGAATTGCTCTCTTTCCTACTATGATTGATGAAAAAAAACAATGCTCTATTCTGGCATGTTTCTAAAGAAGAACTCCTGACTGCTATGAAGACTTTAAAAAAAGACAAAAGTCCAGGTCCAGAAGGGTGGAGTATTGAGTTTTTTATTCATTTCTTTGATTTGATCAAAAGGGACCTTCTAACAATGGTGGAGGAATCAAGACAGAAGGGTAGTATTCATCAACATATTTCGTCTACATACATTGCTCTCATCCCTAAAAAGAGAAAAGCATTTGTTTTCTCGGATTTCAAACCTATTTCTCTCTGTAATGTGATTTACAAAATCATCTCAAAGATTATAGCACATAGAATCCTGGGGACTTTGTCAAAAGACATATCCCAAGAACAACATGGCTTTCTTCAGAATTGGAATGTCATCGAAGCTGTGGCTAACACGCAGGACAGCTTACACTCATTACATACTAAAAAGTTGGATGCAACAATTCTCCAATTAGACCTAAAGAAAGCCTATGATAGCCTTGATTGGGGTTTTCTAAGACGTATTTTATGCAAAATTGGGCTAAACAATGATTGCATAAGTTGGATTATGGCCTGTGTAGAAAATGTCAAATTTTTTGTCCTTATCAATGGTCTTCCATCAAATTTTTTCTTGGCAGCCAGAGGTCTCAGACAGGGATGCTCCTTATCCCCTCTTCTATTCATCCTTGCTATGGACTCATTGAGTTTACATATAAAAAGAGCTATAAGAGAAAAACAATGCAGGCCATTGATGATCTGTTGGGGAAATCTTATATCCCATAGTTTATTCGTGGATGATATCATGATTTTTGGTATGCTCTGTCAGGTTACATGGAAATGCATAAATGACATTCTAAAAAATTTCCAAAGAGCCTCTGGAGTCCTTGTAAATGAAGGAAAATATTTTTTCTATCTTGATGAAGGAGATATGGATTCAATGGAATTACTGAGAGAACTGTTCAATATAGAAGTAAAACCCATAAAGGAAGGTATGAAATATTTGGATTTTCATCTTAAACCAGGAGGCTACACAAAAGCTGATTGAATGTGGATCATTGATTGCTTCTTTAGAAGAATAGCAGGGTGGGAGTACAAGTGTCTCTCTATGGTAGGCAGAGCGGTCTTGGCACAGTCTGTTCTGGCTCAGATCACAGTTTATTGGGCCCATATATATTATGTGCCCATAGGTATCATTTCTATGCTAAATAGATTGATGGCAAATTTTATATGGGGAGGTAGTAAGGAAAAGAGAAAATATCACTTGACTAAGCTCAGGAACATTACTTTTCCAAAAGCTCTGGGAGGTTGGGGAATCATGGACATAAGATATTTTGGGAAGGCTCTTCTATGTAAGTCCCTATGTAGTGGTATAAATGGGGACAGTTTATGGAGCACAACTATTACGAAGAAATATATGGGGAACAAAGACTTACTATACTTGTACAGGGAATGAATTATTGGCTCCCCTCATGGATCTGCTATATGGCTGAGTTTCCAGAAAATTGAGTTTTTCTTCCTGTGAAACCTCTCTTGGAATTTCCAGAATGACACAAATGTGTATATCGGATTTGATAATATAATGGGTACAGGGGAGAATTTCATTATACCACCAAACATCATAATGGCTCTTCATCGAAAAAGAATTTTCACATGGAGTCAAATCATAGCAGAGTGGCAGGGAGGTGCCCTTATTTGAAAGGATCCACAAGAGTTGGGTGTAAGAGGAGATTTAATACAGCAATGGAACAATATCATGATGACTATGAGAAACTCTGGTATATGCAAAACGGAAGAAAATGATACATTACCTAGAGGGGACAAAGGGAGAGGGAAGAAGTTCAAGTAAAGGAAATCTATTCAATTTTAGTAAAAGGAATCCCTTCCCCATTTCTGAATATTTTCTCGATGTCTATGGAAAACTGGGGCTCCCTATAAAATGATTCATTTCTCCTAGATTGCTTTTCACAATAAAAACCTTACTTGGGAAAATCTTCAAAAAAGGAACTGGATTGGTCCTGGCCTATGCTTTATGTGCAAAGAGGAGAGAGAAAACAACTGTCACATGTTCCTAAACTATAGTTTTACTCTTCAGGTATGGAAGGATCTTGCAAACTATTTTTGTTTCAGTTTGGTATATTACTCAGCCATACAAGATGCACTGTTATGGTGGAGCACTCAGAAATCTACAATTAGATCCATTCCTCAACTTCTCCTTTGGACAGTTTGGAAGTGGAGGAATAAGTTATTATTCCAAGACGGGAAGGAAGATAAAAAGTTTGTGTTTCAGAAGATAATTTCCCTTCATAACTCTATTCCAACTAAGTTGAATATACAAAAAAAAGAATTCAAAGGTTCAGAGCAAAGTCCAGCTGAGTTTTCGAAGAGCTTTTTTTGATGGAGCAACTCAACATGGTAAATGTGCATGTGGCTTTCTCATATCAATGAATGAAGACAAACATTTTTCTATTTATTGGAACGAAGGTAAAGGTACAAACAACAAAGCTGAAGCCATGGCTCTTGCTGGTCTCCTACATTTAAGCTCCTTCTTTAATATTCAGAATCTTCAGATCTACGATGACTCTAAAATAATGATTGAGCATGTCACAAGGAAATTATCTGTAAAAAACTCCATGTTAACATGGTGGATGAATAAGATAAATGTATTATGGAACAACAAAAAGGATTATTCTATCAATCATATGGACCGGTCCTATAATTCTCGTGTTGATGAAATGTCAAAGAAAGGACTTGCAATCCAGCCAGGTATATGGAAAATGGAGATTCAAATGGGATCAAGCACATATCATATTGGAGATTTATTTTTGCCAGGTACTTAATCCATTTCGTTTTTTTGTCTTCCCCAGATAATTTTTTCTTTTGCTCAATGCCTCTACCTCTTCAAAAAAGGTATGTTTGTCTATTACATTCTTGACCTTCACATTTTGATGGAATTGCTTTATCTATATGGACCTGAGTGGTCATTCTTGTGTCTATGGACGAATATTGTCTGTTTTGTTACATATTCCTACTTTCGTCTATCCATGTAATTTTTATTTTCTTTTTGCAGACTCGGCAGTGCTCTGATTAGCACAATGTTTTATCTATATGCTTTATGCATATCTCTAATTTCTCCATGTAAAATATACTTATATAAATATAAATACTACTTTTTTTTTCATAATGATGAAAAAAAATAAAAAATAAAAAAATAAAAAAATTAGGTTTGTATTTAGTCAAAAAGTTATATAAATAAATAGAATTTTAAAGAAATATAATATAATATAATGACACTGCATCCTTAAACTGAGCATTTTATTATTAGCGCAAAAGCTAGAACAAACAATAAAATATCCACCAAATTCACAAACTAAGATTTAAGATTAAAGGGATGTTTTATGAAAGGTCAATTGTTAGTGATGAAGACTTCTTTGGGAGCACGCCCTCATGTTCCACATCATCAAGTATAACGAATACATAGGTATGTTTTCTAGTTATGTTTGAGAATATAAATGTGATTCAAGCTGGTTTGAAAGTTTACAACTCCCGAAGAAAAAATTGTCTAATGCCTAGCCATGAAAAAATAACTTGTGATGTGTTATAGTGGAACAATATATACAACACAAGAATGTACTTTCCTTACCAAGGGATGAGGAGAATATCCCACCTACTATATACTAAATAGGTGTGGATAGAAGTTAAACACGTAATAAATATAAAAACCATCGAGCCTAATTCAATTAAAGAATACATGAGATCGGTATAATAAAAATGAATTGCACGATTTCATTGTCTT
The DNA here is from genome assembly GCA_000404065.3 of Pinus taeda. NCBI lineage: Eukaryota > Viridiplantae > Streptophyta > Pinopsida > Pinales > Pinaceae > Pinus > Pinus taeda. Next base: position 79,441 of record APFE031648092.1, read on the forward strand.
AGCTTACTTTATTACCTGGTTTATTCAGCTTACAAGTAGCTAAAATTTTTATTTTTTATTTTTTTTATATTATAAGAAAGTGCATTTTCATTTTTAAGGTATCAACACGGATCAAGTTTTTTCTGGTATCAATATAGATCAATGCAATATTTCAGTGAGCAATTATAAATTTAGAGAGGTTTTTTTTATGTTCTTCATTAGGTGTTGAATTTAATTTGATTATAGGTTTTGGGAATATTTAGCGATAGATTAGTATTTTAGTTAAAAGGAAAAACAAAATATTTTTTTCATAAAAAATAAAATCAAAAATTGAATTTTTACAATATAAATTTATGTTCTAATCCGTGAATACAAATTGTTACATCATTTCAAATAATTTGAAAAAGCTTTCCATGTTAACTAGTTATATGCAGGGGATAGAGCTGCACAAGTGCCTTCAAACAAAAGCAAGAAACATGCTACAACTAACCATTGATAGCTATTGCAACTCACTGCTCAAACATAGATGCTGCAACTTGTTGTTCTAATGTAGATGCTACAACTGTGTGTTGCAAATCTTAATTGTTGCTCCTCATGCTATGAATCCCCATTGTTGCAATTCATATAACACCATTGTTGACACTCACGTCAACATTTTTGCCGCAACTCACTCCAAAAATCGTTGTTGCGACCCTCAAACAATTGACCATTTGGAAAGGTGCTACAACTGTAGGAAGGATGGTTAGGATGAAATAAAGACATTGTTTCATAAATTAAGTCTCATCACTACATTACCGATTCCCTTAGTACATATGAATCTTTCATTGAGACCTGCTATTTATCCTACTTATTCATTAGAACCATGGCATGTTCCTTCTTCCTACTTAAAATTAATTGCATATTGAAGTTTATGAAGTTTTTGTTTCTGTGTGGTTTCTCTTGAAGCTTAATATTTTTTTTTTTAATAACACTCAATCATAACTTGAGCCTTATTTCTTCCCACTTCCTACTCTAATCATCTCCAACACATGCAATAGAGTCATAACTCAGTTACAATGTTGAGTTACCTTGTTTTCATCTCTCTTTCCTTAGTAAAATTGATGATGAAAACTTGTCTTAGGGAACAACATATCTTGGACTATTTGAAAACCAACTTCTTCGCACAAATTGCTCAAAAGAATATAATAATAATTCTAATTGTGAAAGCCAATTGAGAACTCTTACACAAATCTTATTTCAAAACCAACATGTTGAAAAAGACAATTTTGCAAATAAAAATAGAATTTCATCTTCATGTTTCAGTTTCTCTTTGAATAAAGATTCACACTTTTCATACAAAAGTTTATTCCATATAACAATCTGCATCTCACATGGTCATCAAATATTTCAAGTTCTTCATTATTCTTTCCCACAGAGTTTTACATCATTGTTAACCATCTTAAGTTATTGTACACTTGTTGCAATATTCTAGACAGGTTGTTGAAAGAGTTGGTGCTGCTATAGTTGTTGTCACAATTGATGCAACGCCCATTAGTTAGCTAATTCAACACTTGTCAAAGAGCTTTTGTAACACAACTCAACCAATTGTTGCTACACCAATCAACTAGTTATTGCAACACCCACTAGTTAATCATTGCAACACTTGCTAGTGAGCCTTTATAACACAATCTATCATTCAATAATCGTATCACTTCTTATGTAGATACAGGGCTGCTTCTTTTTATTTCATTTAACCTATGTTCATTAGATGCTATGAATTTGTTTTCGGGAGGGAGGTTAGCTTTTTATCTTGCTTTCTCATTTTTTCCATTTCTTGAAAGTTTACTATCTCTTCAGTTTAGGGGTACCATCACCTTTGCATTCCATAACATTACCTTACCATTCTTATCCATCTCTACTCCAATATCTGTGCATGAGAAGGATTCAAAACTATCAAAAGAAAAAAACCTTGCATTGTTTCCCAAAAGAACCAACAACAAAAAGATAAGAAGATAAAAAGGAAAACAAACCATTGCTAACACCACATATTGATTGTTTGATCGGTGAGCATTTTCAAGTCCATCATATTAAAATATGGTTTTGAACAGTTTAGTCTCCAGTAAAGAATATCTCATCTACAAACTTTGGAGAGGAATAGGCTGCCCGAAGAGAACCTATACTGTAAGAAGCTACTACGAAAGCCATTCCAATAAATAAAATATGAACTGTTAGCATTTTTTAAGTAATAATAAAACCTAATAGCAACAAAGGCATAAGGAATCTCCATTACTATTTGAGAAGAACCAGTAATACGGAGTCTTATTGCTGCTACGAAATAATGATTCAGCATAAAATAAAACATCACCATGTCATAAAGCTTAAACTAATATGATTTGTTGTTGCTAATACTCATGTTTTAACACAAATTCCAATGAGTTAACAAAAAATCGCTTCATCCAAATTACATGCCTCTTTGACTGAAGATGAAATTGTTGTGAAGGTTTTTTTAGTACTCCAGGAAACTCTCCTAGGTTGTAGCTCGGAGATGCCTAGTAACGTATAATCTTCAATATTGTTCTCTAAACTATTGGAATAAAATATGGTTTGGATCAAGTTAGATAACCATTTCAGCTCTATTCTTGCTCAAGACATGCATGAACACCCTTAACAACACAAGGCTTTACACCACAAATGCCCAATAGTTTGTAGATTTAATGGATAGATGGATAATACTGACAGCAGATTGTATATATGAACATATATGAATGGCTAGCTACAGCCAACAAAGAAGCTTACTGACTATACTAGTAGATGCATATATAATAACACATATAAATGGCTAGCTACAAGCAACAAAGAAGCTTTCTAATCTAATATATCAAAGCAGAGATAAGATGACAGTTATCTGACCTTACACACACAGAAAACCTGAACAAACTATTCAAGTGTAAGTGTAGAACAACATAAAGGGAATGGGTATTGAACATCTAATGGCAAAAGAATTTTGTATTTCTTAGGATGAAGATGAGAATCTTGAATAAACAGAGGAGGAATAGTCTCCAAAAGTTGAACCCTTATTACATCTAGTTTTCTGCCTTTTATAGGCCCTTTACAATGCTCTTAAGCTCTCTAGAAGGCTCGAAGTCTTAACCTTTTCGGATATATCCCTTAACTGTTTGATTCCCTCAATAGGCAAGCATGGCTCGGAGGTTTTTCTCTTTCTGACAAAGGAATAACTGCATTCAGATATTTTGGCTGCATTGGCAGGGAGCTCTCTCTTGACAGAGATGTCGACAATCTCTTCTGTTGATTTCGGTTGTGTCATGTTGTGTTGCCCCATGATGTATCTGATTTGGGCTATGTGGGCATGCTTTATTGCGTTGTAGATGCTTCTCGATCTCAGTTTCTCTTCAAACTATCTAATAACGAGTGTTTTGTATTTTACACAGAAACCACTATAATGTTGTGAACTCCCACCAATGTTTTTTCCTTTTGAACTTTAAATGTCCTCAAAAATGATTTATTTACCCATCGGGTCAACCCTTTGGGTCGCTGTCACCTATCGTAGATGGCCCGGTCCGTTTGTTCCCTTTGCATTTTTGCAATATGGCGAAAACATTAAAAAACATGAAAAAACTGGCCTTTGTGGACCTGAAAACATATATATATTTCACCTCTAAAACTCATTGCGTCCGGACTTCTTCGCTATCGGCACTGCAAAGGTTCTTGTGTATTTCGTTAAACAACGAAATATATGGAGGATTTGTTACAAAACTTGGGCGTCGACTTGAAATATTATGGAATATCATTCACAATGTTGTCGAGTCCGACCTTGTCGCATCGTACATAGGAATATGTAAAGGCCCTGCCCCTTTGGTCAGCACCAATGCGATAATGGGATGCGATCTGATTGCAATCGCATATCGCTATATGTAAAGGCCCCACTGGTGTGATTTGGGTCGTTGATCCGCGTATGTGATTGACATCCCTCGTTTAATCACCGATCACCATCACCATCGCCCCATGGTCTGCGCCGATTTTCCTCCACTAATGCGACCCACTGATTAGATATAGACCTTTGATCGGCCAGATCTAATGACTATTGTGCCTTTTCACTTTAAGCCTATGATTTTGGAATTTTAATGGTTTTCAAGTGTTTCCCGCCTCCTGATAGTGTATTTCCTCCCCTTTAAGGGATTTCCTCCTTCGCCCATTTTGATTTCGAATGACCCTTAAGAGGATTTTGAAGAATTGTGGAGCATACTTGGATCCATTTTTCGGTCGTTTGCCTCCAAGGCTAACATTGTTTCCTTCAGGGGATGAAAGCCTCCCTGTGAGGTTTCAAGAACTACAGATAAATTCCTTTCCTGTAAAAACAAAATTTAAATCTTCCTCCTTCTGTTCCATTTGGCATGGAGTCTTTTTAGCATAAAAATAAAAACTGAAAGAAAAAAATATTTACAATACCAAGGCTTTAAGGTCTTAAATGAAATAGAGTTTCAAGAACAACCCATTTACTGGGTGACCAAATGCATCTTCTCCTTCCTGATTCTGCAGGATGAATGTATTCATGTGCCGAACTTGAGCAATGACAAAAGGACCTACCCACAAGGGGTCAAACTTGCCATGATTACGTCTCTTTTCTTTAAATGCATCCCATTTAAGCACCCAGTCACCAACTTGGAACTTGTCTGCTTTTGCCTTCTTGTCAAAAGTTTCTTTGATTGCCTTCTGATGAGCCTTTGATTTCTCAACCAGTTGCTCTCTTAGTTGGTGTAGTTCAACTAGGTTATTCATTCTTCTTTTCATATCACTCTCTTCATCTTGTTCTTCTTGCAAGAACTTAGCCACAGGGAGGATGAGATAGATGGGGAAAACCGCATCAGCACCATAACGCAGTTTGAATGGAGAATTACCTATGGACTTTTTGATGGTAACTCAGTCAGCCCATAGTGCAAACTTCATCTTGGAATCCCAACGCTTTTTGTTGTCCTGTAATAGCTTTTTGATTACCCTTACCAGGCTCTTGTTAAATGATTCCGCCAGGCCATTGCCTTGAGGGTAATATGAGGTAGAATGCATCACTTGAATGCCGATGGATTCAGTCATGTCCATCAATTCTTTTGCCTTGAACGTTGCTGCATTATCAGTGACCAGTTTGGTTGGGCAACTGAATCTAGTGAAAGTATTCTCATTTAAGAACTTTATGACAACTTGATGAATAGCATTCTTAGTGGGTATAGCCTCAATCCACATGGTAAAATAAGCAGTGGCTACTAAGATCCATTTGTGTTGGCCACTGGAATGGGGGTTGATCTCACCTATAAAGTCCAAGCCCCACTGCTGGAAGGGACCATTGACATGTATTGGTTTTAAGGGCAGAGATTTTAGCTGTTGTCTTCCTGCAAACCTCTAGCATTTGTCACATGCTTTTACAAAAGAAAACACATCGGAGAACAGCGTAGGCCAATAATACTCAGCGCTCAAGATTTTGTGAGTTGTGGTTTTCCAATAATGATGCCCACCATAGATGCTAGAATGGAATTGGTGTATGGCCTCTACAGATTGTTCTTTATCTAGACACCTCAAGAGGATTCCTGATGGGTTTTTCCAATAAAGCAGATTTTTGTCAATGTAGAATTTGGTTGATCTAAGTTTAATGGTACGAGCTTGACTTGAGCTAAGACCTGGAGGGACTTCCAGCTTTTGCAAGAAATGAACTATGTTGGAATACCATTTGCATGTGGCTAGATTTTTAGCCAAGGACTTATTCTGCTTTTGTTCTTCTGATGCTCCCTTTGTTTGCTCATCATCTGCATTTAGACCCATGAAATTTATGTCTAACAAGCTATAATTTTCTTTGGCCATGAGCTTAGCCAAGCCCTAGCCTTTAACAAGCTTAGTGGGCTTCACCTCTATACCGAATTCTATGAATTTTGCAATCCATTTCGCCTTCTTTCCATCAATATCTAGCTGAGTTAAGACATCTTTCGTTGAGTCTGAGGGCACATATGTAATTACCTTGGAATGCAAAATATAAATCCTGAATTCTCTCAAAGACTTTATGATAGCATAATCTTGCTTCTCAATAAGGTCATACATTAGTTCAGCATCCCTTAGAGTTTTGCTGAAAAAGGCCACGGGGTGCTCTATGCCTCCATTATTTTTTTGCAACAAAACTACTGCTAGTGTATCGTAAGAGGCAAAAGAGAAGATACAAAACTCCTTAGTGTAATCTAGGCTGATTAGAGTGGGAGTTTCCATGATAGCTTGCTTGATGGCCTCAAAAGAGCTTCTTGAAGTGTCTATCCATTTTATTTCTTCTTCTTTCTTCAGCATGGAAGTGATGTGCTTGACAAGCTCTGCAAAGTTTGGAATGAACCTCCTAACAAAGTTAATCTTACCCAAGAAGGATTGAATGTCCCTTTTTGACCTGGGGATGGACAATTTCTGAATGGCTTGAACCCTGGCTGCATCAATCTTCACACCTTCAACAGAAACAATATGTCCCAGAAGTTTGCCTTCTTCTAGAGCAAACTATGACTTTTTTGGGTTGATTGAAATTCCAAACTGTCTGCACTTTAGGAAGACCTTATTCAAATGTTGTAAATGGTCTTTGTGGCTGATGGAGAAGACTTTTATGTCATCAATATAAATAAGGACAAACTTGTCCTTCTCTCCCACAAAGGCTATGTCCATGGCCCTCTGGAAAGTAGCCCCAGTATTCATTAGTTAGAAAGGCATCTTTGAGTACATGAAAGTGCCCCAAGGAGTAGTGAAGGCGGTTTTTTCTTGATCTTCACGGTGTACAACAGTCTGATTGTAACCTGAAAATCCATCTAAGAAAGACATGACTCTAGCCCCTGAAACTTTTTGTAGCAAGTGTTCCATCTTGGGCAAGGGATAGTTATCTTTTTTAGAGCACTTGTTCAGATTTCTGAAATCGACGCAAAGCCTCATTTCTCCATTTTTCTTCCTTACCACCATGAGGTTGGCTATCCACTTCGATTACCTTAGGGGAATTATGATTTTTGCATCCAACAGCTTCTTGATTTCTTTCTTGATCAAAGGCAGTAAGATAGGGCTGATAGATCTTAATTTCTGCTTAAAAGGGGTAGTGTTGTTTTCCAGTGGGATCTTATGCTGAATAATGTCCGGGACATAGGTTTTCAGATTGATGTATTCCCAGGAAAAAATATCAGTGAATTGCTTCATGAGGGACCAATACTCGGAATTCTGGGCAGAAGACAAAGGAGTAGATAGATTGATGAATTGCGGATGGGTTGGGCTCCCTATATTATGTTTACAAATGGCAGATTCATTCTCTATTTTGGTTGGCTTGTAGGGCACGTCATTATCATCGAAAAGCTTCTCTAGAGGCACCAATCCATTTGGTATGTGATTACTAGGAAATTGGATGATGCTTTCACCGATTTCACATTTTAGCTTGGACTGGCCAAATTCTTCCATGTTTTGATTTTCTTGGTCGATGTGCATTTCAGCAAATTCCTCAACGACTTGTAAAAACCTGTTAATTTCCTCACCATCTTCAAAAACTCTCCAATATTTGACATTGTCTAGCAGGGACGGTCTATATTTTACTTGAACTTCATATGTCAATTTAGGAGGCAAAGGAGGAACAAACGTGCTAGCAGAGATAGCAAGGGAGTTGGCAAGGTGGTTTTTCATTCTTGGAATATAAGAAATGTTGAAATCTTTGAAAGAATCTTTGAGCCTCCATACCTCATCCCGGTATGCTTTCAACCTTGGATACTTTGACTGGAATGTTTTATTTACCTATTGAATGATGAGGTCTGCATCTCCAAACACTTGCAGGCCTTTGATACCCATTTCTTTAGCAGCGCTTAAGCCCAGAATCAAAGCTTCATACTATGCTATGTTGTTTGTGACCTGAAAGGTTAATTTGAAAGACAAATGAATGTATTCCTATGTTGGGGACACAAGGACTACACCTGCCCCTGCAGCTTCTTTGGAGCAAGCCCCATCAAAGAACATACCCCAAGTCTGTCGGTTTCCATCCTGCGCAAGCTGGCAAACTGGCATTTTGAGTTGCGTGGAGGTCAACTGAGACTCTTCAATATGAAGAATACATGCTCCAAAATGAGTATCAGTAGTGTAGATGGGATGATTAGTGGGATTCTTCTCATTGTTGATGATGTAAGCCAACTGTGCCTCTCTATATAATCTCTTGCTCTCGCCTCTGAAAACTGGGACAGTAGCATAGGACAAATCATTTTGTATTGATCCACCTAGTCTCTTGATCCAACCTCTGGAAAGTAACATGTCAAATTTGGGAGGTACATATGCTACCACAATATCCATCATCATGCTTTTCATAGGCAGCTGAGACAAAGTGATGGCTAGGTCCTTTATTAATCCTAGACATTTCACTTTTTTAGAGTCGAAAGAAAACAAATCATGATAAAGCTTAGTGATGTCAAGACCCAACTCATCCATGATAGCCTTGGGCATTAAGTTATGGCTAGCTCTAGTGTCCAAAAGGCAGTTGTGGAGGACTTTATCATGAATGTTCAGAGAGACATAGAATGATGGGGAGCTTTCCTCACCATTTTCGATCATTGGGCTGAGGATAACAGCTGGCTTGTCATCTTGTAGATTTACACAGTCGGTGGAGGCTTGGACGGCTTTAGGCTCAAGGGCTTCGAGGATGGATCTTTTGGAGGACTCACCTTTCACTAGTTCAATCAGAGGCATAGGTATTCTTAGCTTTTGAATTTATGATTGAAAACTAAAAGGAGAAGGGGACTTGTCAAGGCCTCTTACCTCATGAGTTGGAGCTTTGAGGATGATAGGATCAACTGCATGTTGTTTTTGCTTATAAGCTTGTTGCACTGCAGGGTCAACAACTCTTTCAACAAGAGTTTCCTTGGCATTATTCATCTTCCACCGTAGATTATATTTGTGCTGATCTTCAGATTTCAAAACAGCTTCACCACCCCATTCTTAGTTAGTCTGGTCATTGCATAATGACTTTTCATAGGCAACTGCAATAAAAAAGGAAGCATTGCCTTTGTCTTCAAGGCAACAGATCTCATCATCTTCTTCAAACTTCTCTTCCTCCATGACTACATTCTAGAAAGGGGTCTTCACCCTTTGGTCTTCATTGGCGTCTTTGCTTCTTCGCAATATTTGCAATTGTTCATTAGCTCTTCTATATGGATTTGGATTTCTAAGAGCAAAGGTATTAGGAACTCTCCCTTTCCCAGGTGTTATAGACATATTTGGGCACTGCAACCCCAATCATATATGTCCATCAACCAAGGGCTTCTGAGTCCCTAGAAGTGTTGTTTCATGCCCTAAAGGAACAAGGTCAACTGATTACATCATCTCCCAGAAGTTCTCCACAGAAAACTGCTCAGAACTGCTCAAAACTAGACCATACAAACTGCTCAGTGCAGAGGGTGCGATGCATCTCACCTACTCAGTGCAAAAATTGTGATGCATACTGAAAATCCCTTCTGTAGGCTGCGATGGGAGAGAGTAGACAAATGGCAGAGACAGTTTGCAAGGTGGATGATCATGGAATCTTCCAGAAACTTCTCTTGTGACACTTGCCTCTCTGAATTCGCCCAGGGATGAGTAAGAGATCATCAATCTCCAAGTGGAATCAAAAACTACCAGAGAGAGGACACTAATCAAAATCCCAGAAGCTGACTCACCTCCCTCCAATCATCTATATATGGATCCCTCATCCCAGAGATCTAGAGGCTGGAATCTTGTATCTTGTAAGGAAGTGTTGTTGGTTTCTTGGTGGAATATCATAGTGTTGGGTGATCTAAGCTTTTCAT